>SRLM01001114.1:715523-785781 GCA_015708895.1 Populus ilicifolia | reverse complement strand
CCATAAACCCATAGGTTTGTTAAATGTTAATGATTATTATGATAAGTTGTTGTCTTTTCTTTATCATGCTGTGGAACAGGAATTTCTAGCATCTTTTACACGACAAATTATAATCTCTGCTGCTATTAATATTTTTAAAATATTTTTAATATACTAATATTAAAAATATTATTTTAATATAATAAAAAATAATCATAATTGTAGTTATAATTATTTTTTAAAATATTTTTCATTTAAAATATATTAAAATAATATATATTTTTTAAAATATTATTATATTAGAATGAGAAAATATTAATTTAAAATAAAAATTTTAAAAATATTTTTATAATATAAAAATAAACATGACTTGAATAATCGAAAAAAACAAAAAAGAGTGATTGAACACTCACAATAAATTTTGCTTGTGCTAAAAATATGATTCGGAGAAAAAAGGAAAGGAGGGACAGGACAGTAAAGTACATCCACACCAATCAAAAGGAACAAGCAGCAGGAAATAAAAAAAAGAAGACTCATCTGCTCCTCACTCTACTTCTCTACCAGCCCGCCAGAATCCGGCGAACCACCACACAAACTCGTATTTTCCCTTCCTTCTTATTCTTCATCTCCTCTCCGCCAACAACCAGCATCAACGCCACCAAAAACCGACCGTACCGCAGCCCCAACAACCACGACCTTTCCCCTCCTCTTGTCGGAAACAGACCCGGCAACAGCAGCCCACGAACAACTCAGTAGCCTACTTCCGCGGCCATCTTCACGGCATCTCCGACAAAGGAGAGAAGAGACCGAAGGAAAAAGCACTCCGATCTCTCCTTGTAGGCTCGTTCTTATTCTCACAACCTCCATTGTAGGAAGAGGTCATGAGGCTTACGATCCACCCCTCACGCGCCGGCATCCTGAGCGGAAGCTCACCGCCGGCGACAGTACTTGGCTGCAACGTGCAAGCCACCCGCCACCTGCCCTTCAGCTTGGCGTCGACTGTTTTTGGAGGTTAGTTTCATTCTTCCATCGCCTTTTTTGTACAATTTTTAAGTTGTTGATTATATGTATTTTTTAAAATTATTTAAAGTGCTGGGTGCAACGGTTCAATGAGATGGCTTCGCAATGAAGCTGGGATGTGGGGCCTTGGATTTAATCTGTGTAGTTTGATTTGCTCTGCGTGTTCGGTGCATCTTCGATTTTGATTGATTGACTGACTGACATGAGTTCTGTTTTTAAATCTTATGTGTTAAGCCCTAAATCATTTTGATTATCAGCGCTTTTTTTTTTTTTTTTGTCATGTTGGTTTTGAAAAAGATCTTAGGGCAAAACAAAAGTATGTTGGCGATAATATCAAAGTGACTAGGGCATATGCTATAGGCCGGTCCTGTGAATAGTTAAAACCCTAAAAATGGACGGTTATAATTAGCGCCGCGCCACCCTGCCAAGAGAAAAGAATGCCCTAGCAATAAATAAAAACTTTCTGAAAAGAATGCCCTACCGCCGAAGTGCAGGATTTGCGCGATTGCTTTAGTTTTCTATTCTTGAACAATCCAATTATAATTAGGTTTGTCGTTATCATTTATTTGGTCCTTTATTTTTCGAATATTCAGATTTGGTCCTCGAATAATAAAAACCTTATTATTTAATTATTGGAAGATGTTTATTTTGGATATAAACAAATATATTATTACTATTTATTGTTTTAAATATTATTATTATTGCTATACTATTATTACCATTAATGTTTTGCTGCCACTGCCGCTTCTTTCATCATCACAAATCACAATCAACTATGTTATTGCTGATGTCTTCATTGCTGATGAAATTATATTAATATCATTACTCTTATTTATTTTATAAAATAAATATTAAAATCTTTAAAATGTCATTTCATTCCGTTTCTTTATTACTATTTTAAACACAATATTGAACTTTCATTTGAATTTCTTATTTTTCATTTTGATTTCAAACGATTTATTTATTGGTTTGAAGATTGCATCTTAACTCTCATGCATATTGTTTCTCCTAATTTAAGAGTGAAAGTGCCTAGCCCAAACAATCCCGGAGTGATATGAATTGTAGCATCAAATCAGTGGTTAGAGAATTCTAGATTTGGAACGAGATGCCCTTATTTTTCTTTTTGACATGCTTGTCAAATATAAATTATTAAATTAGAAATGAATGAATATCAAGTATTTGTTAGATATATTTAAGTATTTCCTTTTTATTACTTATATTGTTGATAACTCACATGTTGCGGCATTTTTCTTTTAATAATTTTTGTTCATATATAATGACCAATACGTATGAAAACAAACTCTTTTCACTTTAAAAGCTCTGTTAATAATTTTAATTTATTGAAAACCTATAGGCTTAATTCAACATACCAATGAATTAAACACTATTTATAATTAAAAAATAAAATCACACACAACGTGTAATTAAAAAGCAGAGGAAATAGATACTCAAAACAATCAAAATAAAATAAAATGAACCTAATTTTGTATTGAATAAAATTCATAAAGAAAAATGAAGAAAATGATAGTTAGAGAGAGCGTACCTAAACACTGAGGAAATGAAAGTCATAGAGAATAATGTGTGCATGCATATAGCTATTTTTTCTAAGTTTTATTAAGTAAATTCTAAAAGTTAGCTAATTAGTATAATTATCTTTATTATAGGAATCGTGTTCAATAATAATACTTGTGTAATTAATTTTTAATCAAACATCAATTTGTTAGTAATCTTGATATTATCAACTTAAAAACTCATATATCCTACTTGTCAATTCCAAAATCAAGAAAAATGTCTAAAAGATCAAAAAAGAAAAACAAAATGATAAATCTCCAGAGCTTATTAAAAAACTTGAGATTCAATATGTGTATGTATAATAATGTAGGTCGTTGAATTCAAAATAAATGGTGAATTTGGACCTTAAACAGATAGATTGCTCTCTCAACATGATAAGAAGCAAATGTTCATAGTATAAGATTTTCATTTGCCGTTTGTAATTAGTACTGCTACAATTTTGCTTTTCCCAGAGATCTTGCTTTTCATTAAAAACCCAACTTTCTCATACTTTGTCTCTCCCTAAAACCGTATCTTCTTTTCTCAGCAACAGCATAACAAAATCTTATTTTCTACATCTCTCCTCCTAAGGTTTGACAATAGCTATTTCTTTGGTTGCTCTTATCATCTTCAGTTTAATTTATTTAATCATTTCAATTTTTATTTTCAGAATTTTGAGTAAGATCTTTGAATTGGGTTTTTGATCTCTATTGTATTAATTAATTAATTAATGTAATCTTTTTGGCTTTATCATGTGGGTTCTATTTATTGATGCCAATGAGGAGAATTCTCTGATTTTTAATGTGCAAATTATTCTGATTTATTTACCAAATAATATTTTCTTTCAGTATCTAGACAGAATGGAAGGTTGTCAATGAGGAATAGAATCCATAGCCAGTTATTAGGAATTCAGAATACAGCTTCGTTTTCAGCTGGGAAAAAGTTTCAACTTGATGATTTGATTGAGGCTCAGCAGTTTGATAGGGAAATTCTAGCTGATATATTTGAAGTTGCTCGTGAGATGGAAAAGGTTGAGAAGAATTCTCCTGGGAGTCAAGTCCTTAAGGGGTATTTAATGGCTACTCTTTTTTACGAGCCTTCTACTCGTACCAGGCTTTCTTTTGAGTCTGCGATGAAAAGGCTAGGTGGTGAAGTTTTGACAACTGAAAATGCGAGGGAGTTTTCGTCCGCAGCCAAGGGAGAGACTCTTGAGGGTAATTGTTTCAGTTTCATTAAAAAAAATTCAACTACCAAATTGGAGATTGTTTCTTTGGTTCGTCACTTGTTTTAGGATTTTAAGTTGTGCAGATACTATTAGAACTGTTGAAGGCTATTCAGATATTATTGTAATGCGCCATTTTGAAAGTGGTGCTGCTAAAAGAGCTGCAGCAACAGCTGAAGTTCCTGTTATCAATGCAGGAGATGGGCCTGGACAACATCCCACCCAGGTTCGTGTAACTTTACACCCTCTTTACAGTGATAATGTAACACTTGTTTGGAAATTTGATTATTTCGTTGGCAGTTTGTTACAGAGGTTCATCCTCTGGATGAATGAATGCCCAAGTTATGTGTATGAGATTGGAAAGTTGTAAACAATTGCTTGTTCAGTACTTGAATAACACGTTTGTTTGATAAAGTTGGTGTAAAATTAAAGAATTTGCTAATGGAGAAGTTACCTTAATTGAGTAATCTGACTTTCAGCTTTCATGTCCACAATTCACCTTTCATTCTTCTCATGTGTGACTTGAAGATGGTAATTGTTTGGTTGTGTAAAGGCCTTGTTATGTGGAGTAGTAAATTGTGTTACTTCTTTGTAATGTTGTGTGTGCATGTTTTTTGTTTCTTTTGTTATTCTTTCATTTCATTTTTCTCTTTTGAGGATTTCGTAGCATATTACTCCGAGCTTGTCCTGTATACTTTGAACCTACTACTAATGGTATTACTAGGAAGTGATTATGGATGTGGCTGTAGCAAATTTTGTTCTTATGTAGAATGATGGACCCCACAAAATCAAAACAAGAGGAAGAAATAAACTTGTTTACCCGATAAAAATCACTGCAAGTCTTTGTACCATATTGTTCTAGTCAGATCAGGCCCTTTATAAAAAGACTATAATTGACCCCTCTATGACATGAATTGGAGCATTTTTCTTAATTGAACAATGTTAGTTAATCGGTTGCTGGCCAATTAGATGTTGGCATGTGTCCTATTTCCATTGAAAATAGGCTGAAAATGGTCATGTTTGGATTATAGAGTGGTCATGTGTGAATACTTGTACCTAGAGCTGTAGTGTCAGGAAGTGTTACTTTGAAAAGTATGCCCGGTTGCTTCAGCAATACACTCTATAGCAGTTTAACATGTGCTCTTGAAGTACAATTAAGTTTCTTGCCTTTTGTATCTACTGATATTGTTTTAATTTTTGTTTTATAATGCTGTAGGCTCTTTTGGATGTATACACTATCGACAGAGAGATAGGGAAACTGGATGGCATTAAAGTTGCACTTGTGGGAGATCTTGCTAATGGAAGGACAGTCCGCTCACTTGCCTATTTGCTTGCCAAATACCAAGATGTGAAGATATACTTTGTCTCTCCTGATGTGGTAAAAATGAAGGTAATAGAACTGATCTCCACACCCCCCCCCCCCCCCCCCCCCNCCCCCAAAAAAAAAAGAAAAAAAAAACAAAATACTAGCGTTTTGTTTTTACAAACCTGATCGAAATGCTGTTGATTAAGGGAACTGTAATGGACTTTTTTCGAGTTTGGGTTTTTTACATTTTATTATTATTATATTATTTTTCCTCAGGATGACATAAAAGATTATCTGACATCAAAAAGAGTTGAATGGGAAGAAAGTGCTGATCTAATGGAAGTTGCTTCGAAGTGTGATGTTTTGTATCAAACTCGTATTCAGCGAGAACGGTTTGGGGAGAGAATTGACCTTTATGAAGAAGCTCGGGGAAAGTACATTGTGGATCATAATGTGTTAAATGTGATGCAGAGTCATGCTGTGGTCATGCATCCTCTCCCCAGGCTAGACGAGGTAAATATGGGTATTTTAATTGGTTGGTCCTGGTATTACACTTGAAAGCGTTCTTCGTTAGCAATTTTTAACTGTTGATTTATTTGTTCCCTCTCATTATTGTTGTTTAGATAACTGTTGATGTTGATGCTGATCCAAGGGCTGCATATTTTAGGCAAGCGAAGAATGGTCTCTATATCAGAATGGCTCTCTTGAAACTTCTACTTGTTGGGTGGTGAGGGATGGATTACCTTAATCAATCTTGAAATTTTGATTCGTCGTGTTTGACTTGCTTGTCCCTGTGGTTTACAAGTGATTTGAATTGAAATATTATTTGGTTATTGAATCATAACTGAAGTTATAAAATTTAGATTTAGATTTGTTTTATATGGATGAAAAGTTAAGATATATACCTAAAATTTTTATGAGTTCAAGATTCAAAAAGTATCATTTTTAAGTTCAAATTATAATAGAGAAGTTTAAATTTGTTTTCCTACCCAAACAAAAATTATAAAGCATATGGTGTATGGATTATCATGGAAGAAGGTAACAAGTTCATCATAGAAAAACCAATAATTAAAAAAATCAACCCATTTGTTTTTAAATATTACCTAAAATTCTTTAAAAAAAATTTAATCATGAAGGATTTTGAGTTAAATATTTATAGTAGAAAATAAATATTTAATTTTACTTTTTATTAATAATTTAGATTGAATGATTTATTAGATACAAAGGAAGGACTTTTAGGGTAAAAGAGAAAAAGATATGAACAAAAAAAAACTCTCTGTCGGTAAATTATATCTTGGATAACACATTGAAAATAACAATAATTTTATATTTGTTAAGATGATAGTGATCTTTATTTTAAAGATAATGTTATATCTTATTCTTATAAGAATTAAGATGTAAAAAATTGCATTTCATATAATTTTTTTAATTTTTTAAATTATGGATATAATTTACATACATAAACATAAGGCATTTAGAATAAAATGGATATAATTGGATCAAAATACTCCAAATAAAGATAAGGATGAACCTACCTATAAATCCATCTAGTTTTACATCTTACATGTTTATATATATATATATATAAAACTAGAAAAAAAAAAGATGTCTTTTTCTTTTTCTTTTTATTATTATCTCTAATCAAGTTTGAACAAGTATAACTTCGACCATAAACAAATAGGACGGAAAAGAAAAGAAAAGTAATGAAAAAATTAAATCTATCTCTCTCTTTTTCATATTATCTCTTGCTAGATTTTAAAAAAATCAGCTCTAACTAGTAGCTTAACCTCCCTTGTTTTCCTTTATTTTTTTAATCATCATAGTGATGGTTTCTTTTCTCTGACTCTCTCTCTCTCTCTTTTTATATATGTATATACACACGTGCGTGCTCACACATACTCACACATATGTATATATTCAAAATCGGTTATTATTATTACATTACACCAACTCTCTCTCTCTCTCTCTAAATTGAATGCAACAGCTCCCTAAATTAGTCAACCTAAAAGTAATAAGTATAGTGGTAACAACCACCAATGAATGGTAAATCGATAGCATGAAGGAAGTCTGAACATCTAACTTTGAGCACTCGATTTGCCCCTGTCAGTTAGTTGGTGGTGAATCCTTTTGCTCTATGATGGTGGTGACAAATTGTAAGTTTTATGTCAAGACCCGCTATGTACCTAGCCATTATAAAAATACCTTTATTGGCAATGACAACCGGCCAAAATGTGTACCTCACTTGCTAATAAACTATTTTTTTTCTTGATTTCTTAGAGTGTGTTTGGTTTTGCGGTAGATGTTGTGGTTGTGGTTTGAAAAAAATTGTTTTATAAAAAGTACTTTTAGTTGAGGTTGGTTTGAAAAAATAGATGTTTGATTAAAACTGTGGTTGAAATTGAGGTTGAAAAAATAATAATTTAATGTGTTTGGTTAAGAATGCTTTTGAAATTGAGGTTATAAAATAATTTTAAAAAATATATATTAATATTGATTATTTTTAATTTAAATATTATGGATTTAACTATTGCTATTATATACATCTGACAAGAACTACAGTTTTCATAATTTTTTAACGTGTAATAAAATTAGATAAAATATTATCATTAATAAAATTCATTCTAAACTAGTTTTTTTAACAAAAACTATTAAAAAATTAATACTATATATATATATATATATATATATATATAGTGCCCATGCAATACAAGTGAACAGTGCAAGAGAATTGCACTGTTCACTATTTTTAAGTGAACAGTGCATCACTATGCACTGTTCATGTAATTATATTGTTCAATGAATAGTACAATTGTGTGAACAATGAAAAAAAGTAATTAATTCTTGTTTTTTAAATAATGTGTTTTCAACGTAGAAAAGAGATGGGACCCAGTAAATAATATACTTTCATTTTCTTGAACTAAAAGGCTGCAACTATGTTTTAAATAAAAACGCAGCCGCAGCTGCAGAGCCAAACAGGCTCTTAGTTTTTCCAAATTATTTGTGGTCCTATCATACATCTTCTTTTATTTTTCTTATTATTTTGAGTTTTTTTCTTAATTATCCCTTGATTTTAGTATGTGTATAGTGTTATGAAACACCATTATGTGTTAAACTCATTGATCATATACCTTTAAGAGATTTTACAATTAGATAAAGTTAATGATTGTTGAGAGATTTTGTAATGAAATAAGGTTGGTGTTAATACTTCACATTGGAGCTTGGAGGACATGGATAAAGGTTAAACTTCAAAATCATGAATTCTTTTAGTTTCATAAATAAAATATTGAAATTAAAACCTTACTATTCTAACATAATTTATTTGTTTATCCAATCTCTATTGGCTAACAATAATCGTATCATGGATGAATAATACATTGATTATATTGCTTATAATATTAACCTCTTTTCTTTTACATGGCAAACTTTATTTGTATTTGTTTGATCAATGGTGCTTTAGACATTTCTTTTTAAGTTGTCTTCCTTGTCTTGTCTCCTAAGTATAATTATAAATTTAGATATAGGAAATCTCAGATCAAGAGCTTAATCCAATCAGATTGTTAGTTAAACCAACCAAGATTTTGACTTGACAAAAACCATTTCGTCTGATCGAATTTTTAGTGGTCAAGTTGACCCTGCTAAATATAGTCTAAATCTAATCGGGTTATATATAAACGAAAAGGAAATAAAAATATTATTGTCATTTAATGCATTCTTAGCTGCTTTTCTAATCTTTTATTATTCTCATACAATAAGAGAAACAAAAATAATAGCACCACCAACCCTATCTTTTCTTCTTTTCTTTTTTAATCTTAACAAATGGTTTAACCATAAAAACCTTACAACAACATGATGGTGATGATAATGTTAACATAAAAAATAAGCTTTCACGTGCTATTTAAGTAAAAAAAATGATTATTCGTAAGAAAACAAGGGAAAAAGCTAAATAAATTGAGAATAGTGGGATTGATCGCACTGGAAAAGCCTTGATAGACTATGAATTTTGAAGAATAAAAAATTAGTCATTCAAAACTCATGATTGATTAAATAAAAACGATCAACCATAATAGGTTAATCATATCTGAAGAACCAGAAAGATTAATTATACGTGCATGAAGAAGAAAAAAACTTAATTACATTTAGAATGAGAGAAAGCTTAATTACATTTAGAATAAGAGTTCTTGAAAAATCAACTAATTAGAAGTTACAAGATTAGCTTAATATTCACTTAGTATCAAATGAGAGAGAATTTATCTTGTATTAAGGTTCATTAAAGTCTCGTTACATGCTACAAATATTTGTATAGTGTTAAAATTATATATTTAGATATGATTCAAACTTTGTACCAATATATAAAGGGTCATAATTACTATAAAAAATTATCAGCTTCATATAAGCAATTTAAATTATATTTTTTACCAGTTTCAATTACATTTATTTTATAGATATATTTATAGTTTTTTAAATTATTTTCCAACACTTTAATTCTTATAATATCCCTTCTTCTTTATAAACCTATTATTTTTCTCATGTAGTGTTGCTTTGGAGAATATAACGTATTTGTTCTTAAGATCTTAGATCTTTATATTTTGTTTTATGAGGTTGTTGCCCAAATTATTTGTTGATTAAGTTTTTATATTGTAGTTTTTCCTTCTTAAAAAGTAAAAATAATTAACGATCCTTCTTAGAAAATAGAAATAATTAATTGATATCATATGCATATTTATATGAAAGTTACATGACATATGAACAAAAACTCATGATTATAATTTAGTATGGATACAAGCTTGATTTGTTCTTTAGAGTTATTATACGAGTAGATAAGCATTTTTTTTTTATTAAAAATCATCAACTCTTTTATTTTATCATAGATTGGCTTCAATACATGTCATTAATCTCTTAGAGAACAAGATCTTACATTGTTGTTGTCTTTAAAAGGTAATAATAATAAAATATATAATTTTCTTTATCATATTATTTTATTGTATCATCCAATTATACTTTTTTTTTCTTCTTTTTGTTTCTCTATAAGAAAAGATTAGAGACAGATTTGTGTTACTTTTGTTTGCGGTGTTGGATTTGATCAATTTAGTTGTAAAGTTAGTGTTTATTTTTAGAGAAAGAAGTATTTGACGTGAATTTTATTGGTTGAGATCGTTTGTTTTGCAGTTTCAAGCTTTTGGATGTTTTTATTATAGGTTTTTTTTTTAGAGAGATTGGTTGTTGTCTTGAATTAAACTAGTTGTTTATAGGTGTGTTGATGTCAGTTCTCCATTAAAAATTAAAAAAAAAAGTTAAAATTTCCCTACTAGTATAAAAAAAGGGTTCAACTCTTACCCTAGCTATATTAATAAAAACAATTCTGAGCATGACTATCTTTATTTTCAAAAGATAAAATAAAAAATAATTAATTTTATAAATTATTTTAAATAAAATAAATAGCAATCAATATAACAAAGATTAAATTTGATAGATATAAAAAATTGAAAGAGATAAATTAAAAAAATTAATTTTATAAATTATTTTAAATAAAATATATATAAATAAAAAAGGAACCAAATCTAATAAATAAAAAATTTCAATTAAGAAAAAGATTAGAGAAACAATCAAAAGAATGAAGAGTTGATATAAAGATCTAATTAAATTAAGTTTTAATGGAATAAATTGAAAAACAAATCAAAACAAAATATAAAGCAATCAAAAAACTAAAGACAAATTTGATATAATTAACAAATAATAATATCTTTTTTATTTTTTCCACAACTCTCTATAAAGTGCTTTCTACTCAAAATAAAAGGAAAAACACTTTTCTAGAAATCAAATCAAATTTTCTTTTGACTAAAAAATATTTTTTATTAACCAACTTTTCTAATAGTAAATAAATATAAGAAAATTTAGAAAAGTAATTTTCAGAAAACTACTTTTCATTAAACAAATAGGGCTTAAAAATCAACTTAAAATTTTATAAAGGTCTAATCACTAAAAGATAAAATTCAAAATCTAATGGCCATGAAAAAAAATAAGAGGAGATAAAGTGATATGGTAAGAGAGAAAAATGAGGGTGAAACAATGAGTTATCAGGGACACATTAAATCTATTTTTGACATACTTGGTATCATTAAAAAAATCTCAATGAGATGATTCTGACCATAACTTGAAAGACCATCAAATGAGATCGTATTTAAATCTAACTTAACACCAAACAAAACCCCTGACCAATTATAATCTTATTTCATAGTATTTCAAGGTGTAATTAAAACCATATCATCAAGGTCTTTCTAACATTACTAGATGTATTGAAAACAAAGCCATGATATGTCCCTAGTGATCCATTATTCCCTCCCCTCCTATCTTACTCTCTCATCTCACATCAACTTCTCTCTCCTGGATCTTAAGTTTTATCTCTTGGTCAATGTATCTTTATAAAATTTAAAATTGATTTTTGTATTTGTTAATTAATTTGAAAGAGATATTAATTTTGAAACAACTGTTATTTCTAATAGCGCTACAATTGTTATTTTCAATAATAATTATGTTAAATTGTGCTGTTTTCATATTACTTTTTTAAAACTTGTTGTTTTCTCAAAACTTTTATTAACATGTTAGAATGATTAAAGGTATTTTTTTATTAAAAAACTAAAACTAAAACTAAAACTAAAAAATTGATGTTCAAGGTTCACTTTAATTTATTTTTTATATCTAGGTTCCATTTTTTTTTATTAAAACTAGCTTAGAGGATATTTATTTCATGATATAATAAATATACAAGGTCAATGCTCACAACTACATTTTGTCAAATAATACTCTTGTCTAAGTTTTTGTACAATGAGAGAAATAATTTAAATTTATCACTTAGATCTAAATATTTATAAGAATCTTTTTTATTAAAATAATAATAATAATATAAAGAATGAATTCATTTATTATCAAAATAAATATACTCAAAGTTGTTCAAGTTGAATAGCATAGTAGAAGAAGAACCCTATATTCTAAAATTAAAATTATTTTTTAAAATGCATGCTCTTTTTTAAATGCTATTAATTAATGTATATTTTTTATTTTTTCCCTTTCTAGATTATTTTTTTAATTTTTTAATTTCAATTTCAATTAAAACCCAAAATATAAGCTGCAAATCAAATTCATTTAAGATTTGATGGACATTGCATGCCTAAGGAAAAAAACAAGCCAAAGTCCTATGCTGTTTTTTGCGGATGGGATTGTATGTATCTTTACTTGCACAACTGGATCTGCTAGTTATCCTTGCGCAAAATATCCATTTAAAATGTAATAATATAAATTTTATTTAATAATTTAAATTAATAAGTTGATAGAATTTTTTTAATATAATATTAGAATTTTTATGGTGAAGTAGTTATGTGTTTGAATCATATTATTTTTATCTATTTAATAAAAATTAAATATAAAATAATATGAACTTATATAAATTTTAAAATTAAAAAAATATTTTAAAAAATAAATTAAAATATTATATAAATTATATTTTAAAATCCCATATAATAACTTAAATAATTAAATAAAAATAATACTTTCACTTATGTATACGTGTTTTGCCTTGTAACTGGGAAAGAAAAAGAGAATCTAATCAAAACCCTGTTCCTTTCTTGGATGTTGCGTCAATGCATTAAGTGCTTCTAATTATTGAGCTTTGGCTTCATATTGTTTTTCGAAAAAGTAGTCGACTGCCTGCTTTTGCCTAATTTCCTTTTTTAAAAAGAACTTGGTGACATGACAGTCCATTGGACTTTGCATGTTATGATGGTTGACGCCACTGTTCTTCAGTGAAAAATACAATAATATCAAGAAGATGCCAGTTTACGCCAGCATTGCTTTGTTAGGTAGCCTCCTGCCGGCGTTCTTTTTCTCGCCGGCGTTCTTTTTCTCGCCACGGCATTATCAGATCACAATTGACTTCGGATTTTATACAACCGATTCCAATGCTACCATCAAGATTCAAACTTCGTGAGATTTCTTTAATCCTAGTTGTTGGTTCTCTGCTCTTGAAGTATGCAATGCTTCTTTGCAAAGAAAACATTAAAGCATATAAATAATTTCCCTTGTGATTGTTTGCTGTTCAGATTTCTGTCTTCTACTGAATGATCTAGCACGGGTTTTCACAACTGTAATTATCAGCAGTGGAGCGCAGCACGCGTCTACTTTGGAGAGTACCTGAGAATGTTATTCATATTTTAAATTTTAATTTTTTATTTAAAATAATTTTTTTAATAATTTTAAATTGTTTTAACGTAATACTATGAAAAATAATTTTTTAAAACTAAAAAAAATTATTTTAATATATTTTTAAATAAACAAACACTTCACTACTATCATAATCTCGAGCACCTTTTAAAACTAGTCCTAAGTCTCTCCCATTTAGCTTATGTCTCCATCTGGTTTGGAGAGGTTCTGGTTCGGTTGCACAGAACAGGATCCTATCCTTGTAGATTCGTTGAGTTCAAGGAATAATGAAATCAAGGCAGCCATGAAGTTCCAATTAAAGAAAAGGTCTTCATATAGGTGTTTTAGCTGGTAGTAAACTTCCTTGTCTCCTTCCTAACGAAAAACTAGCAAAATATTGAAATTTATTATATAAACCCCGCACATATAGCTATACATTATATGATTCACATAAGATTTAATCTTTGTAAGAATATAAAGTGATCTTTCTTACGTCTTCGCCTTGGATTAATTTACATGCATTTTTTTCCTTTCTAATTTGTTAAGAGTCAAGAACGAGAGAGTTTATAGATCTTCTCTCGGGATTCAATTCATAATTGGAGTTTATATTCATTGAAAAAAAGAATCGAAGAACAGATTGATCCAGACTAATCAAAGTCATGAACAACTACCAATTATATTGCGACTATCTCTTCCATCTCCATTACAAGTCAAGTCTCTGACAAAGTGAAAAACACGAGGGAGAAGCAATTCTAGTTTCTGATCCACAATCCAAAGTACAATTAATAACGATCTAAGATTATAATGGGAAAAGAAACAAGGCAGTTAAGAAAATGTAAGAATGGGATCTTACTCTTCTTACCCATCTTAAGAAGAGTTTTTCTTGTGCTTTCCATGTCTATCCTTAGCCTTCTCAAACTTAGCACTTCCATTATTCTGCTTGCTAACAGACCCTTCTTGAGCACTACACATCTGAGACTTCATCCTAAATCCAAATTTCTTTGACACATTTCCCCAAGTGCTAGAAACCTTGGTGCGACCCAATTTCTCAATCTCATGTCTCATGCTCGAACACTCCTTCTCAAGCTCAAAAACCCTTGATCTCATGTTATCCATTCCCACCTTCAAAACTTGATTCTCTCTAACAGCTGTAGCCCAGCCACCATCAGTTGACCCGGCAAAGCCACTTCTCAATTGTCTTGATCCATCAAGATTGTCAGAAACCAGGAAGCAGCCAGCAATGGAAGTCCTTAATTGAAGCTGCTCAAAGAAGAGAACTTGGACTATTATTCTTAGGGGAAGCCTCTCATTCTGGGCAGCATGAGTACAAGCTTCCAAGGAGAGCTTCTGGCAATCAATCAACCTGCAGAGCTGTTCTCTGTCAGGCTCTGCCAACCATGGGTGCGACTGCAAGTTTGACCAAAAAAATCAAACAATGAGCTTGAATGGCCAAGTAAATGTTCTTAATTTCTCCCCTTTTTCTGAGCTCTTCTTCCTCTTCTTAATGGTTGTCAATTCAGATGTCATTATTTAAGAAACCATGACTGTTTTGTTTTGTTGCGGAAGTTTAAGATGAAGGAATTGGGTGAACTATAACCACATATATGCTTGTTAAAGGGGACAGGTGGAATTGCAGAACTGCAAGTACATATGGTAGAAACTAGTTTTTAAATAATGTCTTCTTGTTTTGTTGCGGGAATTTGAAGGCATAGAAACAACAGTGACTTAAGCAAGCAGCTTGGAAGGGTTGAGTTGGAAGTAAAACCATCATGTAAGCAACTCTATAGAGTGAAAATATGCTGACTTTATATTAATACCTTTTCTATTTAACAAGCAATGGTGGTAAGATGTTTGAGCTGGAATAGAATATAACAAAAAAAGAAAAAAGTGAAAGGAAAACATGACATGGTCACAAGGCTACACACAACAAGCTATAGAAAACAGCATGCAATCAGAATAACAGATTCCACTTAGAATTGGGTTTGGTTACTACCTAGCTTAATTCAATTTAATTTTGTTTGATGCTAAAAAGAACCAATAGACAATTGCAACGAATGATATAAACTATCAATTTTCAGGATCTGTTCGATATTGAGGTGTTTAGTACCTTCAGATAAATGTCTATTGCACGGTAAAGACCATCATCTAAGGGCCTTGCATACTCAGGAACAGCAGCAGCAAGAGCCTGGAACTTGGGGAGCTTCAAATTAACATCAGGGGCAACCTCTGCAAGGTAGCCATCGATCAGCTTGGCAACCGTTGTGATTGGCATCAGTGATGGCGATCCAATCAACTGTCCATCCTCAATTGAACATGGAGAGGATCCACCAGTAATTTGATCCATGGCAAGGAAGTGCTCAAGAATCCGCTGCACACAGTCAACATTGTAAAGTGTCTCCGTGGAATAAGAGAAATTGGGCATCAAAAGATCTTCAAGTGTTGCTTGCTCAAGCTGCATCCCAATTCTCTTTTCCAAGTTTGCCAAACAAGAGGGGTTTGATTTTAGAATCAATGCTGTCCGGAGAAGACCAAACAAAAACTTGGTTGGAACTAGACCCTTTTGCACTGGAAGTAATTGCTCAATCTCTTCCAGCAAAACCTTCTGCTCTTCTTCTGATGGTGAAGCCCCCGAGGCCATGGGCAATAAACAGGAGGTAGTTTCATTGGCACCTTGACGCCGATTCAGCCCATGGAGGTACTTTTTTGCATAGTAGGCAAGGGATCCAGCAAGAACCTCCTGTCTGTTTCCATGAGATTCCATAATGGAAATCAACCTCTTATACAGAGGTAAACTTAAAGTTGATACATCCTCGTACCACCAATCTGAATTTGAATGTTTTGGTCTAGCTCCTGTGCTTATCCCATTCCACATGACACTTCCCCCAGGGCTCTGCATGGGTCCACGTTCCATCATCGGCCAACCAAAGAGATTTGGGTCGGTACATGCCTTTGTGGCTAGCGACTCAAGGCACCTCTTAGTAACATGTAGTTCTTCAGCATGGGGAAGAATATCATCACATGTTTGCAGTGCTTTTAGAGAGTCTTTCCAATTATGAAGGACAACTTGATTTAAAAATGTCTCAGTCTTTGTGATTAGATTTCCCTCCCCATATTCCTCGGTCATTTCAAGATGCTCGGCAGCACAACGAAGATACACAACATTTGAGGCTGTAAGTTCAAGTTTCACCCCATAGCAGAACTTGGCCACGAGCTCAAATGTTTTGGCCCCACCAGGAATCTTAGGGGGACTTATGACACATTTTTTATCTCCTTCTTCCGATGCTTCTGCAATCAACCTTTCCATAACCCCACTTCTAGAAAGCAAAGGAAACTGCATAAATTGTATCACAAAGATCTAAAAAAGCAATTGATGGTGAATAGCTTTTTAAAATCAGCATTACTAAAAAAGCTGGACCTGGTGAGAGTCAGAAGCAACTTTGGAGATGGCAAACAATCTAATTTCAATTGACATGGAAAGCAGAGTATAGTTTTATGAAGAATCACTACATGTCATTTATTCACTTAACTTGTCCATCATACATAGTTAAAAAGACATTGTGCTATTTTCTAACAGGTGAAGTGCTTATACATGATTGATTAAATTTCATCAAGAACATCCAAATAGAGCTTGATCAAATTAAAGATGGTAACTAGTAACACTACCTTGTGAAGATGGAAGGAAATCTCCTCAACTTCAACAACAATATCACTGGGAAGCCCAGTTGTGCAGAACCTACATTCATTCCATATCAAACTGAAGGTTAAGCAGGGATGTCATAAAAGACCAAGCCAGTAGCACAAAATAGAGAGGATACTACATTGATGGTTAGTGCAAAAGAAAACAGGCTACAGACCCTTTTTACAGAAACAGAAGTCCCACTTCATAAAATAAATGCAATCAGAAAGCAGACAGTTAAATGTGTATTTTTAGGTTCTTCTGCTTCTTTTTGTATTTAATGCAATGCAATGTCTAACAAAACAATCCTATATGATCAGTGCTTTATAAAGTCATGCTCAGAAAGCAGCCTTCGCTATCAAAAGCAGTCTCATGCACCAGAGGCCCATAACCACTGGAGCCAGAATGATATATAACTCAGTGTTTTCTATTAATAATTGTGCGGGTATAACATTCATTTTCATGCTGCTTGAACTCAATGTAAAATAAATGCAGTTTGTTGGGACAACAGGCAAGTTTATACTCAAAAGTACATACCATTATCTAATAAACCAGTAAAATTAAGACTGCCATTAGAGATGTTTCTTCAAACATTAACATTCCAACATGTGTTAGCACGAGGCTATGGGATACAATGCCTCACAATTCCATTAATAATAAAAGATTCCAGAAGGAGAAAGCAAGCTTTATCAGAAAAACAAAAAATAAAATGAGCAAGCATTCCACAAACAAGAGTGGAATCCATCACTAACATGACTTGCCTATAATTCCTCTCCCAAGGTTGTCCAACCTATGTTTATAGCGCAGTAGGTATAAATCTGAACAGTAATCTATGTAGTCATTAGCTAAAGTACTTAACGGGTTAAGTATTTCGTGTACAATGCATAAAAAATGCGTCAAATGAGCACCAACACACAGAAAGAACCCACATCAGAAAAGTGGAATCAGCCAATACTTCATATAATAATGGCCAACGTGCAGATTAGGATGAAAACATGGACCTGATAAACTAATTATCTGTTCAAATAGTGACGTTAGACAACTAAAAATGATGCTGAAACTGAAGGAAACTATCACAGAGAAACTGGAATAGACCACCAGGGATTGAGACACAAGAACAAGCATGTTGGTATTCTGTTAGCAGGACCCTCAAACTCAATCAAATGTGCGCTACTTCAATAGTCAATTTGTAGAGGTAAGACACAAAAGAAAGCAAATTTGTAGATCTTAGAGCTAACAGGATTAAGATATTATTTGAGATTAAGGAAAGAAAAATGAAAATCGTAGAAAAACACTAAACTATAAGATGAGGGGAGGTCACGTACCAGGCCTGCCCTTGCTTTTGAAAAGCATCACTTTTGGAACCCAGTTTCATGCAAGCCATTGCTTCAGAAGGGAAGCAGACAAATCTTCAAAAAAAAAAAAGAACAAACAATCTCCCAGGACAGGTAAGCTATTCAGGACCAGAGGCAGAATTCCTTAAATCCTATATAACCCCTTTCTTCAGGGGAGTAACAGAAACCCACGCAGTAGGCAGTAGACCGCTCACAAATCTAAGCTCCCTTTTAAAATCCCTCTCAAATTCCTTCAGCTAGACCGCAAATGTAGCTCCTTGTCTGAAATGCCTGCCAAACCTACAGAAAGATTCAGCAAACTCGCATAGAACGCGTTACCCAAACTCTAAGCCCATCAACCAAACACCCAAGAACCACTCCAAAAACATAAACCCACCTCAAAAACGGAAGAAGAAACAAACTGAAATAAGAAATCCCAGTCCAAAACCACAGAGCTTCCCTTGAACAGATTTAGATAGTTTAGTTCAGAAAACAAACAGACAACAATTTTAGGTCAACCCTTTCCAGTTTGCTGTCTTGAAAAAAATAAAAATAATGATTCTAACTAACTCTAGAATAAATTTTGTTTTTCTTTTCTTCCTGGCTGGCTTAATCCCACCAAACTAAAAGATAAACAAATACTCCACTAGAGAGCTGATGAGCCTGTGGTGCTTCTTCTCCTCGTGAACCTAACCTCTTAAAAAGTCATCATGATATACAAGAAAAAACAAGAAAAAAAGAGTAGGGCTCTTCTATACATGCATCATGTGGGCCATTTGGCTTTAAACACACTCAATTGCAGGTTTAGAACTGGTTAAAAGAAAGAAAAATAAAATAAAATTAAGGAGCATTTATTAAATATTTTTTAAAAGGTCTTTCTAGCAATCAACCAAACCAAATCATCGTAGCATAGGAGAAGCTTTAAATGCAATTGACGAAATTGGTCGGATCGCGGATTTTATTTTTAGTTTAATGCCAACGGACATTTGAAGTTACAGATAACTGCTTTCCCCAGCTAGGCCATGTGCAAGCGTTTCATTTCTTTTTTCATGTAATAATTAAAACAGCACTGCTAGCAGTGCTTTAGGATTTTTTTTTTAGTTTTTTTTTAATTCTTTATGATAAATAATTTGGATGGGTTAAAACGTTCTTTTCCGCGCTCCATTTATCGTGGTATCCTTTACTTTTAAAATAGTTTGTTTTTATCCTGTATTTATTATTTATAAAATAATTAATTATTAAATTTAAGATCATTAAATTATTTATATAAAAAAATATTATATTTTAATTTTAATTACATATTTTATTAACATGTATAGGGTGTGCAAGCATTGAATATAATAAAAACTATATAAAAATATTTAAGTGATTAATAAATAATTTATCATTCTAAAAAATTAAAAAATTTTATTTTATGTATTTTCAAATAATATTAATTATAAAAATATAAAATAAAATTTAAAAATTAATTTCATTCAAATAATTAATAATTATCATGTCAAGAAAAATAATGATTTGATAAAGTAGATATACTATATGTCTAATTGTTTAAATCATAACATTTTAAATGAAGAGATATGAGTTACACTAATAAATTAATTTCTAAAATATAAAGTTAAATCACAAATAATTTTTTTGATATTTAATAGATCATAATATGTTATTACATATTATATTTAATCTTTAAGTATAAATTAATTATTAATTATTAGACTGATGATAAGTCAAATTACTTAATTCATTTAATTATTTTCTAATTAGGATTGTGAATATATCTGGGTCAATTTATTAAGAATGTGACGAGTCACACACATTATGAATAATTAATAAAAAAAATTAAATTAGGATATAAATTAATGTATAACTTGATTATGAATAAGTTTTTGAAAGTAAGGGTGTATGATATATTCTATACAAAGAATTATTACTCTAAATTTTTAAAAAATAAAATAAGGAGGTGGTTGTATAAATTTCTAATAAATATCTTGAAACAAAATGCCTAATATTTTTTTTAAAAGAAAAGGTGATATTTGACCTTAATCATTGAGATTACATTTTTTATATAAATATAATATTATATCTTATAATTTTCAATATAGTTGGGAACAACAACATAACATCTTAATAACAAAAAACTTGTTAAATAAATAGTAAAGAGTCAAAAAATAAATAATGATGAGAATCATTAATTAGTAGCACAAGATTAAGTATAGGCATCGATTAGGCCTATTACAATGTCAAACAGCGAAGAAGTCTAAAATGGTATTTAATTAGTTAATTCAAGATATTTGGATTAATCTAATTATGAATTTGAGTTTAAATAAGAAATAAGCTTTGATTAATATGATCCATGCAGGAATTGAACAAGGAAAAATGGTTTTAGACTTATTTTTTTAACACATAATTTTATGTTAGTAAGCATAAATTTTGGTTCGATTATTAGATTGAGCTAAAATCTTGCCAGAAGATTACAAAGGCCTTGTTTTTTTATATGGTTATAATTTCATAACAATATGATTTTGGAAAGGCTTTACAATAAAACCTACAATCTATTATAAAGGATTTATAATATTTTCCTAATTGTTTTAAGATTCTTTTACCTATTTAATTTAGTATTTTTTTTTATTTTTTAACTTTTTTGTGATGTTTTTACATAGTACATATATGGTTGTTTTATTTCAAAATAATATTGCGTGTGTATGCAAGGTTGTTCATACTTTTGGTTCTTTATCAAACTCTTAAGAACTTATCATAGATTTTTTATCTTTAAGGCGTTCTTCCTTATACGTTCTATTCCTGACTATTTATAATCAATGAATGAGGGTATTTCATCTAATAGCTTTGGTTTAGTCTTTCATTCAACTTTATATATATAAGTGTGTGTGTAAAGCTGCCACAATTTCAAGAATTAAAACAAATACTAACAAAGATTAAACCGAAGTTATTTGATGAAAGATTATGTTAAAAAGAGCTACTATCAAATAGTATGAAAAAAAGAGCAAAGAAAAGAAATCACATTAGTTTAATTTTGTCACAGAACAAAAAAAAATTACACAATTTTAAAATCAAGTTCTTGAGAAAAATTACAACTAACATCAAATTATCTTTTATTAGCGGGTGTTATTTGAAATCTTGATTTTGGGTTTTATATTAGTTTTTTGTTTTGATTTGGGTTTGATCAGTGTGTAAATGATTGTGTGCGACTAAATTCAAGTTATTAGGTTTACATTATTTGGGTTTTGTTAAATTATTCTTTTTTTCATTTTGTTTTTATTTTCATACTCCTTTTGTTTTTATATTCACTTTTGTTTTTGTTAACTGTCTTATTTCTTGAAATCTTTGGTAGACATCACAAAACTAGATGTTTTTTTTTTAGTTTATTAAGGAACTGAAAAGGAAAGTAAAAAAGGTTAATGGCAGGAAGGTAAGACTATTATCATGAAAAGCTAAAATTTAAGTAAATCATGAGTGAAATGACATATCATTAAGTGAAAAAATGTTAAGAAGTGTGTGAGGATATCTTGTTTTACTAGTATAAAATTTTAGATTTGATAATGTCTCTTAATAAAGAATATTTTTCTTTTAGTACTAGTAATACAATAATAGTTTAAGCATATGAATAAAGTGTTCAGTGATATAAAGGGCTGAATGGATAAACAAGATGTCATGATTTTTAATTTATAAGTAAGACAATTCCAAAGAGTTTAAGAGTTTTTAATGCTAGGAGAAAAAAGAAACTAAGGCTTCATGCCTTGAATGATGACTTTTATAAAGGTTCTATGAGAAAGAGAACAAAGATGAATGATTTATAATGCTTATTGAAAAAAAAAATTAATTGTCAACTTAAAGCTGTAGTCCAACAGTTAAAAGATTTGAAACATTTATAAAATATTAAACATTTAAAAAACTTTGAAGCTAATTTATTCAAGATAGATACTTCAACAAGTGAAAGTCCTTTAGATTTATATCTTGAGGAAAATGACATCATTGATTTAAATCTTAATGATATTAGTAATGAAGAGATAGAATATTCAGTTAAGGAAGAGTCATTTCTAAATTAGAGTGCATTAAGTTTAGAAGTTAAAGAGGATGATTTGAAGCAACAAAAAAATATTATTTTTTATTTAAGATGTTAAATCAATAATAAAAATAAAAAATATTAGCTTTTAATATCTTTTTACCTTCATATAGATATAAGAGAGAACACGATAGATCTCAATATGAAAGTTTACATAATGGTCAAGGAGTTTGTATGCATGTTCACATATATAGGAGTGAAGGGATACTAATAAGAAGTGTGAATTTTCAAAATACATTAATAGGGTTAACTTGAAAGAAAAGAGTGATAAGATGAAAGCAAATCAACCATTTTTACAGAGAATGAAAGAAAGTATTGAGTTTTTATGTGAGAGAAAGTATTATAAATAATGTTTTTTATACTGAAAAGCCTATATAAAATAATGTAGTTTTTTCTTTATTATAGGATTATATAGATGTATTACCTATAAATGATATTTTTAACGTTGACTTAAAGATGGAACATTTTAAGAAAAAAGGGGGGTGATGAGAATTATCAAGTAGTAGCATAAGATGCATTAAAGGTGTTAACTGAGCATATTATAATGGTAAAGGCAAAAAAGCTTGAAGAGGCATTTAATTGGCTAATTTAAAATATTTAAGCCAAGTAAAACATGAATTTAAGTTTAAAGGAGGATTAAGCCATGATCAATATGATTTATACAAAAATCAGATAATAAAGGGTGATTTTGAGCTTATTTTTTTCAATGCATAATTTTATGCTAATATGTATGCCTTTTGATTTGACAATTAGATTGGGTTAAAACTTTTCCAAAAAATTATATACAACTTTTTTTTATATAGGGTTAAAATTTTGTAGTATTTATTGAAAAGACCTTATAATAAAGCCTAAAAACTACTATATAGGATTTACATTATTTTCTTAGTTGTTTTAATATTTTTTTTATATTTGGTTTAATACTTTTTTTTCTAACACTTTTTAGAAAGTTTCTACGTAATATAAATATAATTATTTATCTTTTTATTAAAAAGAACTTGGTTTTACTTTATAATAATAATGTGTTTGAGGTTACGCATACTCTTGATTTTTCAGTTAACTCTTTAAAACTTATCAAAGATTAATTATTTTTATGACATTTTTCCTCATACTTCTAGTTATTGATTCTTTATAATTAATAAATTAGAATATTTCATCTAACAACTTTGGTTTCTTAGTTCAGGTAATAATTAAATTGAGTTTTTTTTATTAATATGATTTTATCTTTTTTAAGTTATTTTTATCTTGATCATGGGGTCTAGGGTTCTTACCATTTGAAATCATATGACGTACACACTTAAGGTTTATAAATCATTATCTTTATAAAAATATTTGAATATGTTAACTCGGTGTAAGTATCTTTACCAGCTAATATGATTATTGATGCGGGGTTTCATATATAATTATAAATATAAAAATAATTCATCCATGTGTTGTTTGATTAAGAACAATAGTTGTTCATTATTGGTTTTCAAAAGAAGCAATGAAGGAAATGGAAATCAATCATAAACCAAGAATATTGTGATTCGCATTCAAATTAAATGATTAAGATTTATATACAATGTAAGTAGTTAAAAGGATGGTTTTTAGATATTATAGTTATTGTAGCTTTTATAAAAGATACACTTAAATAAATGAGTATAAGATATATTAGGATTAAGATTGTATAGTTCTTATCTTTCACAAATAGTTTGAATATAATTAATATTTTTATATTTATGTGAAATTATATATCTTTAAAATGATAAAAAAAGTTATTAAGTAGCTGAAAACAATATTTAGTGCCATATATGCAATTCATTCATAGCTTTTTATTATCTATTATTATTTTTGTATACGATTTAAGAAATGGTTGAACAAAAAAAATTAGATTCTAGCATAATTTTACCTACTATTCAACTTTAGAGCAATAATCATAATTCTCAATCTAACCATTAGATTGAGATGAAAACTTACCAAAGTTTCTTGAAATATTGTTTTATACTAGGGTTTTTTTATTATAATAGTGCTAATGCCTTGAGACATATTTTTATTGTGTCATATAAGTGTGAAGGTGTATTAATAAATCCTTGAAAGAATTAATGACAGCATCTACAAGGTGAATCTTCCATATGAGTATAGTGTTAATGCTACATTTAATATTTATGATCTTTCTTAGGCACGAGATGTTATCTTTTTCTTATTATTATATGATAAAAAGATTGAAAAATAGGGATTGACCCCAAGTCGAATCCAAGTAAAGTATTGGTGCTTGTCATCAGTAGAAGTCTTAGTCACCTTCTCAACCATGAGGAGCTTTAACCCCCTGATTCCAAAGAGCTTAAGTCGGCAATTCACTTACATAATTTTTATTTTAAGTAAAATAAAGACAAGAAAACAAAAAACCTTTTCTAATGGCAAAGCTCAGGTTCCAACAGCGAGGCATAACCCTTCCTTGCTATAAATAAGAAATTCATGGTTCTATTATTTGATGTAAGTAATGATTTGAGGATGAATTCTTTTGAAGAGAGAGGGGATGATATTATCCAAACTACACTAAATGATCCATTAGAAGTGTCAATTATAAGATCAAGGCCAAAAAAGCTTAAAGATGCATTCAATAAGCTTATTAAAAGTACTTGGCCAAGGTGATTTTCAAGACGACTATACCTTCAACAAGTGTTGATCAAATTTTAGTTAATTTAATCTATATATAGGAGAAAATCGATCCATTTACTTTATGAACTAATTAATTTCATCAGTTAGACGTTTATTTTTCCTAACGCATAATTTTACTTAAAAAGCATGGTTTTTGATCCGACTATTGGATTAAGTTAGAATTTTACTAGAAGTTTAAAAGGGTTTTGATATATATTGGGTTAAAATTTTAGGATAATCAGAAATAAAAAAGGCCTTGCAATAATGTCTCAAAGCTACCATACAATAATTGTATTGGTTTTCTAGTTGATTTTTGATTCCTTTTATTTTATTTAGAACTTTTTTTTTTATTTTTTTAACATTATTTAGGATGTTTTGACATATTAAAAATAAAGTTATTTAACTTTATTTAAGTTTTGTAGGAAAAACTTTGATTTCTATAATTATTATTGTGTGTGTGATGTTTTGTTCGTTTTTTTTTATTCTTCATTGAACTTCTCTAATTTATTAAAGTATTAACTAGGCTTCGTGATGTTTTCTATATTTCTGATTTGACTATTTATACTTTTAGTATATTGGTATATGTTATCATTGTAATAAACAAACAAATTATAAAAAGAAAAACAAAAATATATATATTTATTATCAAAACACAACAATCCTCAAAGAAATGAAAGGAGATAAAAAAACACATTATATTTTAATAAGAAAATCAATTTTAGACTTAATTTTAACTTTCCTGGAAAAAATAGATTTGATTATAAATTTCTTGATTTATATATTCATGGGATTTGCATCAAGTTTAGTTATCATGGTTGTCTATTTTTATTATCATATAATTAAATAAAATAAATTTATTAAACTTAATTGAATTTATGATGTAAATCTCATTTTTTTTTTATTTTGAAAAATACTACTTAAATGTTTTTTCTTTGCATTTTTTTATTTGACCCTAAGTCATTAATTTGATATTTCTTAAATTATAACATTTTTCACTTTACACTTTCAACAGTATATTTTTTTTTGGATATATCTTTATGGATTATTTAGTCAATTTTTCAATGAAATCCAAATAGATAAGCCTAATAAAAAATCAGATTATTAAAGATGAACAATAAGAGATTTTTTGTTTATTTTCTAAGTCCATGGATATATTTGTTTTTCCGCGAAGGTATATTTTTTTCACTTTCATTTTAGGTTTAGTTTATTTTTGTGATGGTAAAGTATTTTTATAAAAAAATAATTTTTTTTAATGTTTTTAAATTATCTTAATATATTGTTATTAATAATAAATTTTAAAAAATAATAATATAATATTATTTTAATATATATTTTTAAATAAAAAATTTAAAAAATAATTGTTATTTAATACAGACGTGTAGCACTTTTTAGAAGAGCAAGGGGAAAAGTACACAATAATAAACCGTAAGTCCTCAATCGAGCCATTTTTGACTTGTGTAACCAATAAAAAGGCGACAAGCAAGCAAACTGAAACTGCATCACGTGCTTTAAATAAACTTCGCAGCCTTGTCTTTCATCACTCAGAAGCCAAACCCTACAAACAACACGCTTCTCTCTCGTCTCGCGCTCGCTAGCTCACTCACCCCCCCTCGGACGTTTTTCTAATCAGGTCAAAATCTGTCATAACATGAAAATAATTTTGAAAAAGAAGATTGTCTCTTTCTTTCTTTCTTTTTTTAAACAGTTTTTATCTTTATTAGTTTTTTTGAAAAATAGCAGATAGAGATCGAAAGAATCCAACAAGATGTTTGGGGTTATAAGAAGAAGAGTCGCTAATGGAGGCTTGTCTTCGTCGTCTTCTTCGGTTAGAAAATTCATGATTTTGTTTTTTTACTATATTTATTCATCCTTTTATTTCTAATTCATATTATTGATATGAAATTTCTTTGTTTGATGTGCCTCTTCATCAGATTTTGAGGCAGTCATTACAAACTATTCGACCTGCGCCTTCGTCTGCCTCTGGAGTCTCCGACGAGGTGTTGATGACTTTCCATTTGTTATATTATTTTATGGTAGAAAATTGCTGTGTGTGTAATTTCAATAATGCTATCTTGTGTGTCAACAGATTTTAACTCCGGCCAGAGGATTTGAACATGTTCGGAAATTCAGTTGCCTTGTTTCTCCCCGAGGTATCATTTCATGCTAGGTGTGGCGTTTTGTTACCTTTTTAAGCATAATAATAATATCAACAATAATAGTTTGTCAATAATCATGTTTTTTTTCTTTTCTTTTTTGGTTTTTTTGTTATTTACAGGCAGGGCAATTAGTTCAAGGCACGTGAGGTTAGTGATGTTCTATTTCTGTGCTTTGAAGAAACTATATCAGGACTAGCGTTTCTAGGATCAGAATTTAGGATCAGAAAAGCAGTAACTGGATGCCACCTGTGAAACCATGCTAAGCTTATCGTTTGATTGTGGACCATTTAAGTGAACAAAAGAAATGTTCTCGTTTGATTGTCTATGTCGTTTCCTTGTCTAAACCTTTTACCAATCTTACTTTACCTTTTACAAATCAAGGTTTACATACACCCTTGGTGAGACTCTCGCAATTAAATGATAGTGGCCTGATGGGTTGCTCTAATTCATTTTACCTGCTTTATGTCAGTATAGAACTAGATTTCCCATCTTTTATTTCCCACTGAATTTGTAAATTGGAGAATGCTTGTCCTTTCTAACTACCCAATAAAGATGTAGATTAGGTTGGTGAAAAATGATGATGAATTTTTATGCTAATTAGAGTTGTTTGTTGTTTATTGTGTAGCTGCATTGCAGTGCTCTCTCTCTCCTGCTTATCTTTTTTATTTTTTTTGTTACGCAGAGAAGTTGTTTCCAACATGGAGCTCACCTCCAGCAAGAAAACTTGGAGCAGGCCATTTTCTTCAGACACTGGTGTGTTATTGACTGGACTCTATGGATTCCCTTCATTTGTGCATTACACTTTGCTCTGTAATTTCTCTATGTGTGTGCAGTGGTGCACAATTTATTGGTGAAGGATGCATTGCATGATTCTAGTCCTTACTGGACTATTTAATCTTTATGGCTTTATAATTGTTAATTTCAATCACTTATCTAGGATATTAGCATCCTACCTCTTATGTGAGTCTTTCCTGAATAGCTTTGAAGTTGCTTCTAACAAAGAATGCAGTTTAAAGCTCTTGCTGTGGAGTTTTATCATGGGAAAACGTAATGGAAAATTTTGAATCAAAGTACTCTGCCATAGTTTCCAGAAATGTGGTATGCATTTACATTAAATTGCGGTATAGAGGGGTTAGGCTTAGGTGGTACGACAGATCAGATTGTAATAGCCTTTGGAGCACCAATTTGGCTTGTCACTAAGTGTTGAATCTTTCTACAATGGTTGGGTACTTTGTTGAGTTGACCCTAGTAAGATCTTGGATGTGATGAAATGGATGGGCTGCTTCAATTTAGTTTATATCTTTGAAGAGGACCCTGCAACTATTTTTATTGCAGCTATATCGTATATTAAAGCTTTGCTATATCTTGCTTTATGATAATTCTGTGTTCTGATGTAGGGGATTTGGTTGATGCTGTTGTTCCTTTTATGGGTGAATCCATCACTGATGGCACTCTAGCAAAATTTTTAAAGAGTATGTTTTACCAGTAATAATTTCTCATTTCTGTTGCTTGCCAACGTCCTTTTGTCCTTTATATAATTGCAAGTTCCTGATTTTGTTGAATATGATATACTGAGAGCAGATCCTGGTGATAGTGTAGAAGTTGATGAGCCAATTGCTCAAATTGAGACAGATAAGGTGTTGCCCTCAACATGCTTTTCCTTCCCTGCTTTCTGATACCTGTAATAGAAAATTTGTTGTGCGTTTCCAATACTTGTAATGTCATCTTATGTTCAGGTGACAATTGATGTTGCTAGTCCAGAAGCAGGTGTGATAAAAGAGGTAATACATATATTGTTTTTTAAATGATAGTTTTATGTTCTTGTGGGAAGAGGTTTGGTGAATGAGGTTGCAAATTTTAATTGAACTGTTGTGCATGATTTTTGGCAGTACACAGCCAAGGAAGGGGATACTGTTGAACCAGGTACCAAGATTGCTGTCATTTCAAAGTCTGGTGAAGGTGTAGCTCATGTTGCTCCATCTGAGAATATATCAAAGAAAGCAGCACCTAAGCAATCTGCTTCTCAAACAAAGGATGAAGAAAAGCAAAAGCCTAAGGTTGTAGCTAGTCCTGTCCCAGAAAAGCCTAAAACTCCAGCAACATCACCTCCTAAACGCTCTGCTACAGAACCCCAGCTTCCTCCTAAGGAAAGGGAAAGAAGAGTAAGTTTGTTGTCTTTTGTCATTATATATTAGGGAATGTTCCTTGACATTTGTTCTATTAGTGTCTCAAGTTCTTTGATTACAGGTTCCTATGACAAGACTTCGGAAAAGGGTTGCAACCCGATTGAAGGACTCTCAGAACACATTTGCTATGTTGACAACATTCAATGAAGTTGATATGTGAGTTTAATTTGATTTTGACGTTTCAATGCTTATATCACTATTGCTATACTATAACTCTTTGATAATAGTGGTTAGGTCATATCCTTTTGGTTTGGTTTTTTGCCAACACAGATGCTTGAACATTTCTTTGAGTTTTCCTTCCCTTATAATGCTTCTATCCCAAAGAAAACAGAAAAAGGCACTTTGAAATGGGTGGATTAGTTCCTGAATTTTACCCCACAAAATAACATTACCTTGGATTGTTTTTCCTGCATGCTTGTTTTCCAATCATTGATTCTCTGCTTATTGTAGGACTAATTTGATGAAGCTTCGCTCTGATTACAAGGATGCTTTTGTTGAAAAACATGGAGTGAAATTGGGCCTTATGTCAGGATTTATAAAGGTAAACAATGTGTTATCTATAATTATACAAATAATTTCTGAAATATACTTTTGATCCAACATACGTGGTTTCATTTTCCTTGTCTTCTCTGTGAAATACCTCAGGCTGCTGTCAGCGGTCTCCAGAATCAGCCTATTATAAATGCAGTTATTGATGGGGATGATATCATATACAGAGATTATGTAGACATTAGTATAGCTGTTGGTACTCCAAAGGTTTGTCTTCATCTCTTTAATCAGTTGACTTCTTATTTGTGAACACAAACATGCAACATTTGGTACTTATGGTTTGGTGAAGATCCAGCAGTAATGCACTGGACTTGCTTTCTATATATCTTCATTTTGTGGTGTTTGTAATTAGTGTAATGGGTTCGGGCATCCCTCTTGCTCCTTACATTTTCAAAAGCATCTTTATTTGTATATTTCCTTGGCCTAACTAAATTGTGGGATACTATTATACTTTGATTCTGGTTGCTAAACATGTTTTTATCCAAAGAATTGGAGCAGTTATGCACATTTATGAGTTCATCAAAAAAAATTTTCAATTACAATTTATTAGGTTGCTAGGGCCTACTATCATTTAACCAAATTTCCCTTGAAGCTGGTCTCATCGAAAGCAACTATTTCCTTGCTATTGGCTATTCTGTGTAAGGATTGTTTGTGTTAGTGAAGAAATGACATGTTTGTCTTCTGTTTGTGATATTTTGGGGGTGCGAAGATTTGAACCTGGGTGCTCCCAACCCCCACAGCCTTAGCCATCAGTCCTTTAACCGGACCAATGCCTCATTGGCATATATATTTGACTTGTGGCATACTACCTCCCATTTCCACAGTAAATACTGCGCCCAAGATGTTGAGCACCATGAGACATCGAATTCCCTCAATTAGTAGATTGCGACAAGCACACCATCCTCTCCTCTGGAGGTGCCAGTTTAAATGAACTTCTGCCATGTTTATCTCTGACAACCCGTACACTTGAAATATCTTTGACAAATATTGTGATTGTATTGAAGTATTTGTTCTACTTGTAATTTATGTGAACAAATAAATAGGAGAAAAATGCTGCAATTACTTAATTCCTTGCTGGGTTTCACTTTCCTCAGTTATTTTGTTGAAGTTTCAATTATTCATAGAGGTTTACAAACAATAAACTTGAGTGTTTTTTTCCCTTTCGATGTCCTTACTGTAATTATCATGTTTCTTCCAGGGCCTTGTTGTTCCAGTTATCCGTAATGCTAGTAAGATGAACTTTGCTGAGATTGAGAAGGAAATCAACACCCTTGCGAAGAAGGCAAATGATGGGACAATTTCAATTGATGAGATGGCTGGAGGTTCATTTACAATATCAAATGGAGGTGTTTATGGAAGCCTTCTGAGTACACCCATTATCAACCCCCCTCAGGTTTGGCATTCTACTGTAATAATAATTTAAATGAATACACTTCTCTTTTCTGATTGAAACACAGCGCTAATTTACTACTTGGCTGAACTTGAGATCTCATCTGTTTAAATTAATGTGTGTATGCTTCTCCTATGGACATTGAAGTTCTCCAACTTGATCGTCTAGGCCATGGTTAACAGAATGGACTGGCCAGTAGAACTGGAAAACTGGTGAAACAGCTTCTAAGCTGGTCTGGTTCTTATTTGGATCATTTAAGCAAAGAAACTCAGAAAGGCATTCTTAGGTTGGGTTTCAGAGAATCAATCATGTTTTCCCTGGTTAAATGCTGGCTCTGACCGGTTCTCATAGCATATGAAATTTTAAAAAGATGGAACTCTTTGCTAATCCAATCTGGCAATGATTTTAGTATTAGACTAGGAAAACATTGCTGCCTGCCTGAACCAGTGACTCAGTGATCGGGCTGCTGGCCACTACCTGGTCGGGTCCTGATTAGTCTTGGTATGGACAGCAACACATTTTCTTGGATAAGTGACTTCTGTGCACTCAATTAGTATTTGTATTTGTCAGATTTCGTTACAAGTAAAGAATCTTAACAACCGATATTTTTTTGGCAGTCGGCTATATTGGGAATGCACTCAATAGTGAGTCGTCCAATGGTTGTCGGAGGTAATGTTGTTCCAAGGCCAATGATGTACATTGCACTAACATACGACCATAGGCTAATTGATGGAAGAGAGGCAGTTTTCTTCTTGCGTCGTATCAAAGATGTTGTGGAGGATCCACGCAGGCTGCTCTTGGATGTCTGAACATGGATTCAATTTGATGAGTTTTCAGCCATGCTGACAATAGAACATGCTATATATTTGACAAGAATAAATACTCATGAGATGAAGGTTTTGTTGGGGTTTGTTGTTATCTTGACCCTACGAGCTCTTCATTTGCGGCATGCCATGTTTTAATCTAAAATGAGGAACTGGCTACATATTACTTATTTTATATTTCAAAATGTTCAGCAAAACTGCTCTTTTATTTTTATACATGTAAGAGACTCCAGCTTCCGGAGAATAGCACGTACAGTGCCCCATATATCATGAAATTTATATGTATTTATGAATTTCTTTGGTCTTTAGATATTCTGGACTTGGATTCGTTGATTTTATTGCACTAATCCGGCCTTTCTGATATTTAAAGCTGTCCATTTTTTTATAGCCATTTGCATCTCCCTGTTGGTTCTCATCACTATAAGAGCTCCTGATGACACGTTATTTGGTGGAAACTGGCGTTCCGTCTTCAGCTACTGGTCCCAGGTCGATTGGAGGTTGAGGAAAAATTAGGAGTAATCTGGTTTGATTCAATTAAAAACTGGGTAACTGGGTTAACAGGTGACTCGACCAGTTTGCAACTCGTTGGTTTTAAGGTAAAGCTGGATAATTAAAATTTATTTTTTTGGATTTTTTTAATCAAAATGATATTTTGATTTGTGATCATGTACTATGATTTCTGAGAGAGACACTGAGAGGGCTATCCAACTGACTACTTGATTGCGTCAATGAAAATGACAGTCCACAAACAGTGCCTTTGAATCTACCCGAGGCACTGAAAAGGGTTCGCCGCATTCATGCCAGCTGGCATGCTCCTTCGAAGAATGAGGTCATCGAATTTCTTGCTATTACGTAACTCGGTGAAAATGAACAACTAGTATATATTGAGGATTAAAACCTGTTATACGGATCAGGTCCAATATGGTCTTATACTTTTTGAAAATTGTCATGAGTTCAGGGCTTGATATCAAAAGATCATTGGATTTTATCAATAAATTCATCTTTGGAGTTCTTTTTCGAAAGAGTGAAAAAAGATTAGTAATCTCTTTTGTACTTCCTGGAACTAATTACTTAAATCAACTAGTTATTTGAAGGATATAATTGTGAACATCCCACCCTAAAATCATACCATAATATGGCCACAAACCTTATTAAACAGGTTTTTTTTTTAATGTTTTTTAATAAGAGAAAATAACATAGAAGTCAGATACTTGACTTGATATGGATTACGGTACAAGATGAATTTTAATAATCATAGCATTATCCCTATAGAAATTATCAATTAATCATCCATAACTATTATCTAATAGAAATGTCATGAAAAATAGAGCAATGCAAACTCCATGGTTGAGAATAAATAAAACATTAACAACAAGATTATTATTGAAATTTTCTATCAAGTACAAATATAATATCTTAATAATATTAGTGCTTTTGATCTAAAAAAAAACTGGAGAAAAGATATTAAAATTTTCCTTCAAAATCCCTCGTTGAAAGTCTTATTTGTTTTTGCAAAAATAAAAATAACTAATTGTATACTCTTAGCATATGTACTAAGTAAGAGATATAAATTTGAAATTTTACCTAAATGTTTAGGACTAAAAGAAGTCTTGTTAGCCATAAATGATGTTCATGATGGGTTATGCAAATTGATCAATATAGAATTAAGATGAAATAATTAATCATAAAACATTATTTTTATTAGTCAAGTATAACTAGGGATTATATTAGTTATATAAAAATGTGTTAAGAATATATCACTTGTTAGAACATAAAAGAAAATTGATAGATCATAATGTAAACATGTATGTTTAAAGAAATTCTCAATCAATAATTTAGGAGGACATCCTTCTAATTTTCCATAAGAACCTAAACTATGGCAAGTAATCCCCTAACTATGAGGGTTCATATATTAATAATAAAGCACTCAAAGGAGATGCATATTGTATATAATTTATATAAATGGTCAAAACTTATACTCTTATGTAAGTCATATTCAAGAATTCTAATTTATTATCTTTAAATTATACTCTAAGACAACTATATTTAATGATTCATTTGCAATCATTGTTACTCATTTCGCATATTATCCATACGCTCAATATTTTTTTTAATAATTAAAACTGAAATTAAACATTAATCACACTCTTTAATTTTTACAAACAATCCAAAACTCATGCCTTATCTTAATTAGTATCATTGATTCATTTTGATGTACTTAACTTGTGCCTTGAGTCATACTTTAGCCCTCTTTTACTACGGCCAATTTATTTTTAAATTATAGTGCTCGTATGAAAGTATTTTCATATATAGTCTAACCTTGAAGGCATAAAACCTATAAAACCCTACCATAAAGGCATAACAATTATATAATCTTGTGTCTAAAGGTATAATATTTAAATATTCATGTTTAAGGCAGAACATTTATATAATCCTATCTCAAAGATACAATTTCTTTTTTTTTTTTAATTAATAGCTCCTTGCTCATGATATCGACTTAATTCTTTTTAAATTAACAGTTCCCTCTCATCCAAATGACTTTACTCTTTTTAAATCAATAACCTCTTATTCATGCAACTAATTAATTATTTTTTCAAGTCATTAGCCGAAATATGCTACTGACTTATTTTTTTTATTTCTTTTATATTATGTGTATCACACTTTATTTACTCATTATTTTCGTGTTCAAGTATTTTACCTTGTTCACTTAGTGTATTCATATATGTGTATGTGCATCTTACATTGAATTCACACCCGTACCTTTCATCGATTACTCACTTATTTTCTTTCATGATTTCTTTTTTTTCTTTGTTTTCATATTTGCTCTCTTTCATTGATATCTCATTGATATTTGATTATTTAGCAGTTATATATATTCTTTGATTAGTTTTTATATTTTTAGTATTATTTTGAAATATTAGTATTTAATATTTAATTTTTAAAAGAGAATTTATTTTATATTATTTTCCTTATGGTTTTTTTATTAGTTATTATGTTTGTTTTTTTTTGGTTTGGTGCCTACAAATGACCATACTATCTAAGCATTTAAAAATGTTTAATATTCATTACAAAATAAACTGATCTTTCTTAAAAAATAACAAGATAAGTGGCATGTGCCTTGTTATGTGTCGAGCTAATTTGTTTTGTAATGTAAAATGATATTAATGCACTACTAGTATGTTTTAAAAATGAAAAACAAATCCACCACTTGAGATATAGACCCTATTAGATCCAATAACACGGTTTCATTTAATTATATGATAGAAAAAACAATGACAATAAATGGATCAAATTTTTAAAAAAGTGATAACGATAAACAAATGAAAAAAAGTGAAGAACAATCCCTTACAAACTTGGATAAGGCTGTCAAAACTCGCGGTTGGATCATGTGAACTAGATAACCAAATATAAGTCAAAATAAGAAAAATAACAAAGACTATTTTTTAAAAGAACCCGATTTTGAAGGATAAAACAAAAAACTATAAAAAAATGATAAAAAAATACTTAGGTTACTTGACTAAACATATTGCTCAGGTCATGAGATTTTGATAATTCAACTGAAATAAAACCGAAGAAAATTACGAAGTTTATTTTTCAAAATAAACAACGTTGAAGGATGAAGTTAAAAAAATAAGTGAAAAAAATCAATATCAACTTGTATTAAATTTCAAACTTGTGATGCGAGTCATTAAAATATAAACTCCTTAACCGGAAAAACCACAAACCCTAGCTTGCAACAAATGAAATGCTAAAAAATAAAATTGAAAAAAAACTCAATTATATAAAAGGATCCAACATAAAAATAAAACAAGCAATTAAGAGAGTGATGATCTAATTTTAAATAAAAGTAAATGAGATGCAACCTAGAATTTTTAATTGAAGGGGAAAGTTAAAAATAAAAATTAAATTCATAAAAGAATAAAAAAGAGTCAAAATCAAAAAATTAAAGACCATATTTGAGAAAAATTAACAAATCACAATTATGGATTCAATGATGAAATTGGAAATATATTTAACTTTGATAAAAGGACCAATAAAAAAATTAAAATCAAACAAATAAGGACTAAATTTGAAATATAAGTAAATGAGAGGATAACTCTAAATTTCTCAATGGCTAATGTGAATTTCAAGAGATGGAGAGACAGAGAAAAATGAGAAATTATCAATTACATGCCAACACTTAAATCATTGAATACATCGCCACATATAAAATGAGGTACCGTGATACTTATAATATCATTATAGAAGCTGACACTTCATCGCTAAATAATTCCTCACATGTCTTTTAAGAAGTATAAAGATGCTTTATATATTGACACTTAAGTTTTAGGTGCCTATCAATTTTTTTAATAATATTTTATATTTATTAATATATCAAATTGCATATACAAGTTAATTAAACTAAAAAATCATTTAACACAAAAAACCTGAAAGCTAGTTTAATGACTTTTAGTTTTAGTGTCAATTAAGTCATTTTATCATGCTAAAAATAATAGAAAGATTAAGAAGTTTACGGATGCTATTTTTTTTTCTAACTTCTAAGGGTAATTTAATTATTTAATTGTAATAAGAAATATGAGAAGACCTTTTTAACTATAATTAATTTTATAATAATAAATGAACCATTATAAAAAAACTATTCTATCCCAGAAACAGAACAGATTTATTGAGTTTTTTAAAAGTGAAAAATAATTATTTGATCACTGCAATCTATAATAAAATGTGGGTTTTTTCACAGTAAATGATTGAGTCTTTTTAATTATTTTTAATTTTATGGTTTGATGGTTCTATATTACATTGTTAATTACATTACACATCTGTATTTATAAGGTTGCTTCACGCAAATTAAGTTGTGTCTCAGTATATTTTAAATTTTTATTGTTTTTTTCTATAAATCTGAATAATTGAGATGTGTTTTTTTCTTTCTTTGTTAATTTTATAATTATTTAAAAAATATTATAATATAATTTTCAGACTCAATTCAAAATCTGACCAAGATTTCAAACAATAAATTTCTATCTAAATGAATGAGTTGACTCAATGGATTAACTGTATTAATAAATTCTATATAATATAAATATATTTATTATATGATCGCATCATAAGCATATGGGTATCAAGTTGCAGCGTACCTTGTGGCAGGAGTCCTAAGTGCGTATTCAAATCCCCGCCTTGCAAGCTGAACGAGCAAGAGGTTAAAAAGGGCAAGTCCTATTATATTGTAGTATATTATTTACAATTCACACCATTAATATACATGTAATTTGAAAAATATATTGAAATATTTTTTTATTTTTTTAAAAAAATTATTTTGAACAGAAATAAATCAAAATAATCCAAACACGACAAAAAAATTTGAAACAAAAAAATAAAATTTTTATATTTTAAAAAATCTTTTAAAACAAAAAAATAAATAGGCTTGGAATGCCTCTGCCTTAAATGTGAAAAAAGAGAGGAGAAGAAGGATTAGTAAATCAAGATCTTAACCAATCTAAATTCAAATCATGGCCAATCAATATCATTCAATTGTCACATCAATTTACTATTATGTTATTTACAACTCACATCATTAATATACATTAATGCTAATTTTAAATTATAATATTAATTATTTTTGATATATTTTTTATTTTAAAAATATAATTTTTTTTTTAAATTTTTAAAAATTTATTTTTAACATTAGTACCTCAAAATAAATTGAAAATATAAAAAAATAATTTAAAATAGAAAATTTTAATTTTTTTAAAATATTGTTGAAATGTCAAAAAAAAGATTTTTTTTTTTTGAAATTAGTGATTACGATCTTAATCAATCAAACTTCAAATCTTGAACAACCAATATCATTCAGTTTTCACATCAATTCACTAGAAATTGCCGGATTTGTGAGCTAAGTTAAGCGTATATATGTATATTGGATAGAAAATAGTTGGTAGTTGGATGCATGATTTGACCATGGATGGGGGAGGTTGACTAGTTTTTGTTAGGTTTTATGTATATTTAGCTTGCAAAATAAGCAAGATTTTGTCGAGGTGGGAAAGCTGTAAAGGTTGTTGAATTAAAAACCCTGAGAGGAGGGAGGGGGCTTTGCACAAACTTGCTTCGAATTGTCTTCAGCCATTTTATATTAATTTCAAGCCATGGGAATTGGCAGATCAAACGCCATTATGTCTTGTGGAGAGAGCGACGTTCTGACAAGTTCATATTTTATCTTACAGTTCATTCCACCTTTTTATAATCAAATTGCTTTTTAGTATTTGTTAAGTTCATCTTTTGGTACGACTTTCAGTCTAAATCTTTGGAATTAGTTACATGATTTACACATGAATATGATTTATTCTCAAAATGTCCTTCCACGCCAAACAAATATAAGACTCTCATAAGCAAATCAAGTCACAAATTTCAGTGGTTTAGATTTAAAATATACTAGGATGATAAATTTTATATATATATATATATANAATATCAAATCAATATTTTTTTAGAATTTTTGATGAATGATGTCAAAAATAAAAAATATTATTTTAATATATTTTTAAATAAAAACTATATTTTAAAAACTCCGAACTATAATATTAAATACACGCCGCAAGATTTTCTCTATTCCTAACAGTGATATATTTCGATGAGAGATAGACCACATTACTATATCAAACAACTCTATCTCATTAGGGATGAGAGTTGAAAGAGGTGAAAAGATTAAGAGTCTAATAAATAATATTTATTTATTTATTATTTTAAAAAATTATTTTTAAAATCATTATATCAAAATAATTTAAATATATATAATTTTAAATAAAAAAAATTTAAATAAAAAAATAATTTAAATATATATAATTTTAAATCAAAATAATTTAAATATATATAATTTTAACAGTGATATATTTAAATATTAGCTCATTAACTTGTTTTTGAAGCTCTTTTATCTCTTTAAAATTATTTTTATAGGCTGGTCAAACACATATCATAATTCAAAGTACAAGATTAATTTGAAATTTTATTTCCTTTAACTATGATAGTCTACTACAAACTTTTTCAAGAAATATATTTTCAAATTTCTATAACAAAGAACCAAAAATGCTAGAAATAGAATGATCAAGTTAGTTAACATTAAATAGGCCTTTTTGTGCAAAAATATAAACATAAGCTAGTGAGTATAAAAATCACTTTTGATCTCACTTTTTTTTTCTCATAAAAACTCTTTTTTTTTGTTTTTCCTTTAACACTCTCATTTCTATTCTTTCTTTCTTCACTTCTTTTTTTGCTCTCCATTCTTGGTCAACTCTTTAATTCTTTCTCTCAGAGTTAAATCTGATTTTCTCTCTCTTTTAAAGGTCATTGTCAACTTTGTATGTTTACTTCCCTTGATTTTACTCTTTCTTTTCAATTTTAATAAGTCATCTTTTATAAATAGATATATGTTTTTAAACCTATCATATACAAACTGTTTTATCAAATTGACATAGCCTCCCCAATAACAAATAACTGTATGCATAAGAACAACATCATAGAAAACTTCATCACTATACCTTTCAAAAAGTGAAATCAAAACCTATTTATTCACCTTCACTTTTCCAAATTCATTCAACCACTAAAATCAATAAGATCTAAGATTTTTTTTTTATATTATTCAAATTCAACTTCTTGATAAATATAGTGTTAGCTACATTAACATAACTCATACCATCTATAATCATATTATATACTTTATTACTAATATAACGTCTCTTTGTTGCATCAAATCATCCTCCTTCACTTGAGTATTCAATGATCATCTAATCATAAATGATTCACCGATACTCTACACCAACATCACTAGTATCCTTAAATGACAACATCTCTTTATAAATGCTGTCACTTTTAATTTCGAACTCCCTATGATCATGTAACGTAACACCTTTTACTTTTTAATGGAATTTTCACATTTTTGTTCATTCATGTCATGAAAAATGAGAATTTTCACTAGCAAAATAATTACAAGCTAACCATTTAATAATTTTCATCTATAAGTACAATGACATACTATTTAAATATTACAATACTTTTAAAATTACATATAAATAAATTATTCACATAATATTCATTGGACAATATCAACACCTATCTATTTTGGATGGTGAGTTAGCTCAATATTATATTATGAATAATCGAAGCCTCCAATAAAAAAAACATGGAAGACACGTAATGTTATGAAAATCTTAATAAATATTTATATTATCTTGGTTACTAATATTTGGTAATTATACAAGAAAAACTATTATCCTTTAACATCCTTTAACCTTTCTGGAAGCACATCAAATCAATGCAAGTTTTCAATTTAATATTTGTTCTATATATCATTATATACATTAAATTATCATGGTCACATTATAATCAATCTTGTTCATAACACATTTTATTCATTACATAATTTGTTTCCTTAAACATATATAATTTGTACAATTATTTCATCTCACAAACATATTTAATTAATACCTTATTTTATTTCATAATCGTAGCTGGTTCACATCATTATTTCATTCACAATACATGTAATTTATACATCACCTTCCGTTTCACAACCACATTTAATTTGTATAATTATCTTGTTTTACAACACAATTAATTCATATTACTTCCATAAGGTCATCACAATACTCTTAGTTCATAGTTAAAATTAATTTATATTTTTTTTCTTGATTATTTATGCACATTCATGGTTCGTTTGTCTAATTTTCATCATTAATTACTCATTATGTTATTTTATGTCTCCTCTATATGTTTTTATATTTGAGTACTTATTTTTTATTTATTTATGGACCTTTTATATATTTCTCATGCTCAAATATTCATTTAACCCATTTATGGCACATCTATATATTTTTCATACAAAATTATTCATTTGTCTTATTAATGGTTCATCTATATATTTTTCATACAAAATTATTCACTTGGCCCATTTATTGATTTAATATGAGTATTACTTCAACTTTGAATCCTTGATACCATTTACCATTTCAAATAACTTTTATACTATTATATGTTTTGTATTACCATTTCAAATAACTTTTATACTATTACCATTTGCCATTTTAAAATAAGGCTTACATCTTTAGACATTTTCTATTAATTTAATCTCTATGTTTACAACTCATTGCTTAATATTAATCATACACTCATCAATTTGGTTTCGATAACCATAATTTATATTTCACCTCATATAAGAAACTTCATTGTTGTGTCCATTTAATTCCCACCTACTAAATTCTCACATATTTAATTTTATATGCTATGCAATGTAACACCTTATAATTTCATATGCAATCAAGTCAATAATTTCACATAACAATCTTGGTGCTTTTCTTGTCCATGTTTGTTAGAGTAAGTCATCGTTGAAATGACTTACCTTACACAAATTATTCATATTAATCTCTATTCGAACTATCAACTAATCTTTCTATTTATAGTGTTTGCCCAAACAACTAACTAGGATATTATAACAGTCACTTTAGCCTTTATTCACATGACTGACTCAGTAACATGTTCATAACATTACTTATTTTTTACATGATCAACTAAGAATCAAATTTATAACCTTAGTCATCATCCACTTGGTTGACTAAATATCAAGTAATTTATCAGTCTCAGACGTTACCACTACTTTATTTACTTTTTACTATATTCAGATCCCACCATTATGATTATTATAATTTATATATTAACCATTATCATTACAGTCATTCATAATTATATTCGAGTAACCACTGTTGGGGTCATTCAAGGTTATACATTGATTATCACCATTGTGGCTAAATGAATTTATCTATTGGTTACCATTATTGCAATCATTCATGATTATATATTGATTATTGCCATTATAGTTTAATGCATTTATCTACCTATTACTACCATTGCTATCATTCAAAATTTATACTACTAGTTCTATCATTATGTTCATTCACATATACACACACACACAACCACCACGATGGTTGAATATAAATTACATATATCTTTATATCTTTCCTTACCAATATAATCTCTTCTAATAACAATTTTAGACAACACATATAATTTCATTGCAAGTTAATAATTTATAAAAGCATATTAAATAATTAAAATCCAAAAGTATAACATTTACATTAAGCTTTTATTGTACAAGTTCCTAAAAAGTCAGGTCTCACCTAAACACTTCTCTTATATCTTTATCTTATCATTAATTCCATATTCAATCTTAGAAACTTTCATACATCCCATAATTCCAAATTAACATTCACAAATTACAAGTTTTAGTTATTAAGCAATTCATAGGTTAATATTCAAGTTATTAAATTAAATCTCCATATAGAACTTTTACACCACCAATTTCAAACCCTACCAATGAAACTTGACATAATTTTTTTTTCTCAATTTGCATACTTAATTAAACTCAACCTTATATATTCACTAATAACACATAAACCATTAAAATTATACAATTTACCCTATTTATCACAACATCAACAATTCACGTTTCAATACTTTCCCTTCCATATCAACAACTCACAATACATTTGAGATTTTGTATTTCTATATTTTTCAAAACATGTCCACAAACATACAATTATGCTATAATCTAATTTTCATCCTATTTACAGTAATTTAAGTTCACACATAATCAATTAGTACAAAAAAAAAATACATTACCAAGTCTAATTTCCAAATTTTCCATCTCTATAAATATTGGCCAATAAATATTGTGGCCATACAAAGAAAAATCCAAAACAACCATTTAAAATCTTTCAATCAATTCAAAACATCTTTAACATTGTTTGAAAATACCAATTTCATATATTTTTCTTCAATTTCCTAACTTCTATTCTTACTAAAATAACCACAAAACCCATTACTAAAATAACTTGTTCTACATAAATTCTAATTAAGCTCATACATAATTTTTCCTTATTGATTAGTATATATTTAATTATATTTCTATTACCATTCAAATCAATTCCAATATAATGATGTCACCTACACATTAAAGTTATATAATTTCCGCTACAAGTTACATTTAACATTTAATTTTTTATATTTTTATAAGACACAAACCATTTATATTTTTCTTTATATCAAAATTTGATATTCTGTGCAATTTCTTGAACTTCCCCATTTACAAAGGAATACAACTATATTTACTAGATCTTTTTTTTTCAATTACAGAATCGATAATCCAACTTAAACCCTTAATGACTTATACTTAGTCCTATCAAATAAATTCAAGTCATATGCAAATTCTTTCCAAATAAATTACTCAAGTTTTCTATTTTACACCTAATTTTATATAATACATTTATTACACTTCTTAAGCCATAAACTTGAAATTACTTAAATCAACTAAGTGCATAAATCCATTCCAAATCTCCTCAACTTACAAACCAATAATTTATTGAATTTAATCAATATTTACAACTTATCATAACTACCTAGTGTTAATAACATTCATATTCAATAATAAATACAACATAAACAAACCCAAATAGTCAATTTCTATATCATTCATAAACAAACCTAGATAGCGAATTTCTATATCACTTTCCACCTACACATATAATTGATTACTTGTTAGCCAAATCTTTATGTTATTTCTTTCGATTGATTTCATTTTTTCCATCTCATTTCTTTCCACACAACTTAACCCACAATCTTATTTGGTCCTTAATATATTCACACATCCAAGTTTCTCAAACTTATTTTTACTCTTTTCAAACACTAGCACAATATGCCAAACAATTTTATAATCAAGAATTGTTACTTCCATCACTATTTTATAACTTTCATATTAAATAATAACATTTATTTCCATAAAAAAACATAAAATTTTAATCTACCACTTTCCCATCACACACGTACCACAAGAACTTTACATTTTTGGCCAAAAGTCTCTCTAAAATATAATTTTCTCATGTCAACAATTCACATAACATATATTATTACAAAATCTGAGTCAAATTTATTTTAGCCAATTTTCTCAAAATTCATCCTATATGGTCATCCCTAATGTATAATTCGTCTTCTAGCTTATTTTCAAAATTGTTTCTATTCTTTTAGTTTATTTATTTCCCCTTCTTATGCTACTTTTATAAATTTAATAGAAAACATCAAATTCCCAAACCATTTTTATAAACTCTAGAATTAAGAAATTAAGGGTTTTTAATACATCTATAATGAACCTATTAAAATAAGAAATATGGTGGGAAACATCTTGCTCAACAAATTTAAACACAATAAAGTGTTCATTAAAATATTTCTCCTATTTATCTTCTTTCTTCTTCAAAACTTTCATGTTTCTCTCTTTAATATCAAATACATTTCTCTTTCTCTACCCCTCTTTAAGTTTGTTTTCTCTACCAAAAATCACTTTTAATCTCCCCACAACTCAAAAATATATTAGATTAACCATGGATTTAGAAATAAAAATGAGAAGATCTTGTATTCTATTGCCTAATGCAACCTCGTATAGAGGGAGAAAAAAGTTTTCTTTATTTATAGTTTTGTCATTACTAATTATCCAATTGTTATTTTTGGTATTTTACTTGGCCATTTATTTTTTTATGTATAATTTTATTTACTTAAATCATCAAGACTTACAAACTAATTCACCACAGACTTTTATCCTTATTCATAATAAAATTTTCTTCAAATTTCCTTTATTTTTGGTTTAAAATTATGTGATTGTATACAAAGCTTATACCGGTAGTTAGTGTAACTTGCATGTAAAATTATACACTAGTTTAATCACAATTCATAAAAAATTATTTTTTTCAATTGGAAAGTTTACATAATTTATCATTGGACTGATATTTTGCATGCTAATTTATTATTTTATTTTACCCAAAATTTATACTAATATTACTGGGGCTTTTATCTCCTAATCATTATTTTTTTCATAATTTAGTATTTTTTGGTTGGGGATCGCCCTATTTAACACTGATTTATAAATTTTGGGCTGATAGTTTACATATAAGATCATAGCTATCTTATTGGGATATTAAAAATTTATGTGACCTATTTCTAAACATAAAATATATCTAATACCATGATTACAAGGTGTTTGATAATCAAATTTAGCTCCAATATTAATGAAGACTTTTTTGTCTTTTTCAAGTGGTTTGATTTTGACTCATATGTTGACTTGGTTGGGACAACCCTTTCCTTCCTCTAATTTAGTCAAAAGAACTTGAATTTTAAACTTGTCATGAACTACCCTCACTTTTAAATTATTGTTCTACTTTTATAGCCATATGTATGATATCTTCTAACTCTAGTTGGTGTTCTAACTCTATAACATTTATTATGTCACGGTTCAAACTATTCAAAAACATAGCCATGATAGCTTCTTTATCCTTTATTATATTCTTCTAAATCATAGCTACCTCCTTTTCTTTATGGTAGTCCTCTATAGTTTTAGAACCTTATGTTAAGCTTTGCAATTTATGATAAAACTACCAATAATAATGACCAAGAACAAATCTTTTTTTTTTTTGTGATTGCCTTTATCTCATTCAATCTTCCCCGTTAGTTGAATAAAGTATGGTCATAATCATTGACATCCTAATCCTCATTATCATTAAAAACTCATCTATAAGGGTGCTAAATAATCTTTTTAGCCTTTTATTATTAGAAACCCTCTAGGATGGCTCTTTTCACAAACTAGTAATCATGACCTCTTGTTTATCCATTCAATCTTTTATCTTACCAAACATTACATTCATCCACTCAAAATGTTGTTGCATGGTCTGTCAAAGAAAAAAAGAGTTCTCTTTCTTCTTTTTAGTATATAACATGCCTTTAGAAAATATCATCAATTTTTTTTTTGTAAATAAACTCGTGTTTCACTCAAATTTATCTTTTCATGATAATAGTCTAACATTTTTATCTTTTACCTCTCTTGCTCGCCTCTTTATTTATTTAAGAAACTAAATAAAAAATAATTCTTTATGAAACAAAACAAAAACAACTAAAAATCTTAGTTTGTAATGTCCAACCAAAAAATTTCAAGAAATAAAATAATCAAGATAATAAAAAGAAAAACGAATACAAAGTTTAAGGATGACTTAATAAAATCCAAAACCAATATAAACTCAAATAACTTGAAATCAATATAAAACAAGCAAATACCCACTGATGAGACAAACTGATATGAATTGTAATTTTTTAAGAACCTGAAATTAATATTTCTATAATTTCAATTTGTAATAGAACCACATTTATGATTATTTTATTTTTAAATCGATTTTAGTAGTAGTTATAATTTAATAGAAAATTTTTCTTTTTTAATAATTGCTGCAACTTAAGAATTTGTAAATAAGAACAAAGAAATAAATTCTTGAAATTAAACAAGAACAAAGACATGAAAAATTTAAATATCAAATGATAAAACTTAATTTTAAAGCAAAGATATGATATTAACTGATGTGAACCTAAAGGGTAATAATTTTAAAATTCACAATGAAAGATTAAACACAACTCATGAAAGCTAATATCAAGTAAAAAAAAACTTGACCTAGTGATTACTTGAATAAAAAAACAATAATTATTGAATGAAAACCCCAACTCATTGATTATATAGAATGAAGAACTAGAATTATAAGGATGAGTGCCAAAAAAAGTAATCTTTGATAAGTTTTAAAGAGTTCAAAGAAAAACTAAGGGTATGAAAAACTTGCAAATAAAATATTATTTTTCAAATAAAAATACTCAAAACCTAAATACAAGCGAAATAACTCTATTTATACTATGTAAAATATCCTAAAAATATATAAAAATAAAAAAATTGAAAAAATAATCTTAAATTAATTAGAAAAATATTGCAACTCTTGAACATTAACTTTTAGGCTTTATCATAAAGCGTTTTCATGGTTTGATCGCTATAAATCTTAACTCTATAAGAAACAAGACTTCTGAAAGTATTTTATTTTGATCAAATGATTAGATTAAAAATTATGTCCATTAACACAAAACTACATGTTATAAAAGTATGCTTAATTTGCATGCCTCAAGCCCAAAAACTATCTCTTTCCTTTTGTTGGCTTATTAGAGGATTTTGCCTTTCTTTTTATGATTAGTTAACTTTCTGTGAGGAACATCCAAGTACCACCTGATTATCACTAAGCAAAAGACAATTGCTGAATAACTAGAACAAGAAAAAACAAAACAAGAAAAAAAATTAAATATGTAAAGTAAATAAATCAAAAGGACTTGATCATGAAACCCAAACCTTGTTTGATTTTTAGGTAGCTTTTATATTTGTGTTAAACCACAAGTATTAAGTATTTGGTTATAAAATCAAGATATGTTTTTATTTATGGGACGTAATAAACTAAGGTTCAATCTCAATTATTTGAAAATATCTTTTACCATATTGTTTTTTTAGGGTTCAATCGATGTTATGTCTTTTAATATTTTTAATCATTTATTGCCTTTTAACTTACTAAATGACTTTCTTTTCTTCTTCCTTCTCACTGGGAGAGAAATAAAAAATTGATAAATATCCTTTTAGATCTTTTCATTACCAATCTTATTTTAACCAAATATTTTGGACATGTTTTTTGTTTAATAACAACTATAATTTTAGTCAAACATATATTTTTATCAAATCAACCATATTAAAAGTGATTTTTCTAAGCTCATTTTTTTTAAAATCATAACAATAAAAATTATCACAATACTAAACACACTCTTAGTCTACACCAGGCTTTCACCTCAAGATGGAGGCACGATGACCAGGTCATATCCTGGCCTATCCATGTTTTTAAAGCCCAAAAGTTGTTTAAAATACAAGTTGAGATTTTCTTAGCACAAGTCAATTTAGGCTTTATAAAATTTCATAAGTTAATACCAACCATAAACTTGGATAAACAAGTAAGATTCATTTGAATGGCTCATGATAGTCTTTAATCATGAGTTCATGCCATCTTTAGAGATGACATTTCCAACTGCTATATCTAAACAAAATTTCTTTAGTATCAAGCCATTTCTCTAATTAAACATTCAAGTGCTTTCTCTAATTAAACATTCAAGTGAAGATTACACATTCAATTATAGAATTATTAAAGTGTTTAATAAATTAATAATTCTAATTGATTAATAAATTAATAATTCTAATTGATTGAAGATTATACTATAAAGTCAAATTAGTTTCCGTGTGCAATTTCTAGAGTTTATGGTTCAATTTTTAGGATTTAAAAGAGCTCATGAATTTTAAAAGAGATATATCAAGACTAAAAAGAGTGTTCATTATATATGTAATTTGTATTTTCTTATTGTCATAGAATTTTATTTTATTTAAAAGTTTAAGTTATTAGAATAAGTTGATTTTTTAATATGATATTAGAATCTTGATGATCAAGCAGTCACGAGTTTGATTCTTATTATTATCATTTATTTGATAAAAATTAAACATAAAGTAAAGTGAACCTATATAAATTTCAAGCCCAAAAAACTTTAACTTAAAAGATTGTGTTAAAGAATAATTAGTTTAAATTTAGTTAATTCTTTAACATTTACATATTATATACAAGGACAATTTCATTTTCAATCCTTTTTAAAGTTTTTATTTAACCCACGATGTAAAATATAACAAGTAAAAACACAGTTAAACATTGTGAGATTTTTTTTTTTTGGTAATTATCCCAAATTTAAAATAAAATTCATATCGTTATTTGGGCTTGACGTAACACTTAGAAATTTTAGTCATTGACGTAACACTTAGAAATTTTAGTCATTTGAACCAAGTATAAATTGCCAACTATCCTCGCCATTTAGGCAAATCATAAATGGCCAAACATTTTAGTGTAACATCTACACCTACTCACCTCAGGTTGTTCAAAATCATGTCTACGCATACCTTAATGCATTTTTATGTTTCTAAGAAATAAGAGTGGTATTGCACGCCACTTACTGGTGCATGCCTATGCACCCTATACAGATTATTTATGCAAAGCAAAAACATCTACATCAATAATACAACAAGCATCATCAACCAATAATAAACACTATCTCTTCACCAATTGTATTTATTTTTCTCCAGATGAGGTCACTCTCTATAATTACTATACATACCATAACGCACCTACAACTACACTAATCACAAAATATTTGATATTGAAGGGTCTAAAGCTAAGCAAGCTAAAGCCAAAGGCTTCACACCACACACCAGTCCATTCAACAAAAACACATTACCCATGTTTTCTCCTACTATTTTTTATATATTAATTTTTTCTCCATTTATCAGCTATTGAAGGGTCTCCTATTTTGACAAGAAAATTCTTTTACAAGAAAAATCAAGCCCAGAGACTGCCTCAATTCAAACTCGCAGGCCATGAAAAACCCAATCCAACCCTCAAATTTTCACAACTTCTATACACACGTTGGAGATTTTTATCCATCTTCACTCTACAACCCTGCAATTATTCGAAAAAAGGCTTCGTGGTCAGATCAATCTCTGCATGACGGATTCCTACATGTATGAAATCATGGCTCATTCATCCTCCATCCGTCTGCCACTCCAGAATTCAAGATCATTTTTCAACCTATCAATCTATTCCCCCGATTGCCAAATGCCAGCGAGACTTAACCATACCTGATACAAGGGCGATAACCAGACCTACGTTTACGTCAAAACAGACCTTTTTTCTGGGAAGAGGCGCATTTAGTAGAGAAGAAATATGAGGCCAAAGAATGCTAGAACCGAACTTCCAAGATGTGAAACGCGGATGGACTTTTCTCTCCTCACAAACAAGCGTCCACTCGGGAGTGCATAAATCCCAAAATAAGCCAGATAAGGAAATACTCGCCATCACATTTTCTATCAAGAACCTAATCCAGAAACAGCAAGATCACAGAATTTTAACCGAGATTAAATTCTCATGTCCAATGAACGGCTATTCAATCAACAACTACAGTTGCCTAGAGGGATAATCTTTATTTCGCAAGCACAAATACATTGAACTTCAGCACATTTAAGTGTTTACTTGAAACTTAAAATGACCACTGAAATATAATACGTAAGCAGTGGTCTGCAACACACCAAGCAGATATACACATGCGAGTTTCATGGGAAACTTTGAGCACTTCAAAGACAACCATGAAACAAATGGTATGGTTTAAACATGCTGGTATAAGAGGTGGATAATGCTAGAACAAACCAATGCCAAACCATTTGACTAAGTAGCTTCAGCAAATCCAACTCTCATATTGCCATAATCGAAAACTGTGTGGAAGCGACCCATAAAGACATCACCCAAGATCCTGCATTGCAATAAATATTAGTATGAACTAGGAACATAACAATCCAGTGATCCCAATAAGGTCAAAACACTCTCATTTAAACTACAACAATCATCCAATGTGATTATTGAAACCATAGTCACTTGGAAGAATGTAGTATCTGAGAAAGAGGTAGGGAGTACCAGAGAGGACCGCGGGGTGGTGGCACATCCAGTGCTGTGAATCCACTAATGCATTGAGCTACATCTCCCTCGCCAACTTTGAGGACATACTGTAGCATCACCAGAAACAGACAAGCAAACAAGAATACAGATCAGAACTTGTAACATGCTGGTGAGTCAAATGCTCATTTGCATTAGGAATCTAAGTTACATATGAAAAATAGTGTCAGCCACAGTAAGCTCGTCACTGGAACTAATGATATTAAGCCCCAAGAGACAGCACTGACAATATCTAATTCATTTCTCCAGGTAGCCCACAGGCATGATACCACATTTGTTCTATCAGGCATATCTTAAAAGCTACAACCAGTAAACCCATAAAGATTACACCATACCTGCTCAGGGCTAAGGTCAAAAACCCTTCCACCAATTGTAAATGAAACATTAGGCATGGAAGACAAACCATCACAATCAACAGCTGATTCTCCCATGGGACTGGGCAGTCGTTCACATAGCTGCAATAACAAGATGAGACCATGAGTAAGCATTAACTCACGGGAATATGCTAATTACAACCATGATTGATTTACCTCATTGACATAGTCAAGAATGCGCTCTTGTGTTTGATTCTGCTTAAGTTGGTTCTGCATCCACACAACAGCCATCTCACAAGTAGAGCACATTGCATCATGAAAGCCATCTGATGCCTTCGGAGCATGCTCATTCACTACACTCTCAATGCCCACACTGATCAACTCGGAAGTAATTCAAGGCACAAGGAGCAATATTAGCTATGCCAGAAGTAGAATAGATGTATCTTTAGACATGTGCAGTAATGAAAAGCATTTCATGTCTAACCTCACACCTCGTGTCCCATCAAATGTGCACAAACCAATTTGTGAGCAAATTTTTTGTGGTTGGTCCTAACATGTGATAGCAATAATAATTCAAAAATCAAACAGGGAAAAACAATCAGAAAATGAACTTCACATCACACTGGCAAGAATGGTATATTCAGCAGCTTAGAATGTACCTTTGCTAAAAGCATCTCAATTATGGTGTCTCCATATTGAGCAACAACTGCCTTGCACTCTTGACTGACAACTCCAGTGGCTCCAATTGCATGGTTCACTTCAGTAATAATAGTCTGGAAATGAAATACAAAATAACAGTAGTTAGACACAGACCAGCAAATTCAAGCAGTGAACATCATAGACATTGATGCTAGAAAGGAAAAAAAAGAAAAAGATTGCTATGTTACAAAATTAGGTGAGCAGAGAAGAGAACCAAGTGCTAATAAGTTTAAAAATTGTTCACTGTTATATATGGAACAATGTTTAATACAGAGATTCATAAAAACAAGCATGAAATCTAATTCCTCATTTAGAAGCAAAGGCAATACAACGAATCCTTAGTTATTGATCTAGCTTGGAACTCCCATCATCTTCTGTGAGAAGAGGATTTGGTCAAACTAGACAGTTCATAAGCAAAAGGCGGGCTACACGGAGAAATTATGCAAACTAAATGAGGTTTAATACACACCGTAGGACCAGCTAACAAAGAGGTTCCAGAATCAGCAATTGCTGCACAGCCACTGGCACAAAATCCTGAAACAGATATGGTAAAATCATGATGGCAACCAATGAAATTATGGAATAAATCATTCCACATCTCCCCAGTACAGAGTTGCAAATCTAGTTAAAAGAACTTTGCTAACCAGAAGTTTGACCACCAATCAAGACATCACCCATGTCAAACTGCCAAATAAAAAGGAGAGGAAAAGTAAGCATCTTCAATGTTGAATTGAACCAATCGCTGACATATAGTATAACAGTAGATTGGACAATTGGAACACCAACCTGCCAATATCCTTTCTGCGTCACAGGGACATATGTGTGCTCACCCTTGTAATGATCAGGATCTACCCCACCAAAAACAATTTCACCCCCTTCTTTTTCATCAACATTGCGGTTAAACCAGAAAGAAAAAACTGGCTCTTTAACAAGACCCTGGTCAACCATGTTGTACCTGAAGAAATTCTAGAGTTAGAGAACTGATTAATGAAGCTCTGGGCATCTGTCTTATCGATTCATGAAAGATCAACACATCAAAAATGAACAATCTATGACACAACCCAACGAAAGCATAGTGCAAATTACACACCACACAGGTACAGCCTTTCCAACTGAAATTTCTTGGAATCCAAGTCCAAGAATGCCATCAAACTTAGCCACCAGAAAGGTGACGCTGGGCTCCCTGGTAGCTTCAATAAATTCCTGAAATTAACAAGCCTTGCTAGTTAGTGCATACCATCAACTGAAACCACCATATTAGTGCACTCAATTTTCAAGTAACCATCACCTTCACGTTACCTGATTCTTAACCACGAGATCACCAACTTTTACATGGTCTTGGCTAAAGAAGCCAGAAATAGCTCCAGTTCCATAGTGGATCTCTGCTGATTTTCCTGTGCATGCATTACGTTCATGTTACTCTCCCTATCATCTGTAGCTAAGTTTCGCCAAACGATGAGTATGTTCACATACTCATACTAACAAGCACTTAGCAACAAGTGTTAATTGATGATCAATATTCGATGATGCCGTACTGTTACTGTTACTGCAGCATCTCAACAATGAATTCATCCTTACAGTCAATACACTCCCCTCCCAAACCCACCCCAAAACAAACAATTACAGGTCATAGTAGCATATATAAAACGACCTTGATGGCAGGACAAGAATCATTTAAAAGCACAAGGCATCCATGTCCCACATAAGCACATCTCCGAAGTGAAGATATGTTAGAAAAACATTCAAGACCCATCAGAAGGAGTTTACAGATGATATATGACATACTTGCAAGTCTTTTATTGGGAAGACAGACGCTATATGACCATTTAGTAAACGCTCCAGACTCCATTATCACGCAAGAAACTCAAACAAACTTAACGCAAAATGATCAAGTAAGAAATCCCACAACTAAGATAAAAACAAACAAACAAACCATTTTCCTTGTAGGTGCGCGAATGACTTGACTTGTACTTGGAGTGGAAATAACAAGCAACCTGCAACAACACACAAGATGATGACATCCAATCCTTTGCCATAAAAGAAGACAATACGCAAAATAAAAAATAAAAAATGAAAGCAAAGCAAAGAACTCACAGAGAAATAGCACTTGGAAGAAGGAACCCAGAGATTAGAACTCCCAGTGTCAAATATTACAGTGAACTTTTGTGGGGGAGTCCCAATACCAATCTCCCCAAAGTACTGAGCATCCATGTAATTCTTTAGCGAAACAATATCAATATCCTCTGCATCTCCTCCTAAATTCCTAAGAAGATGGTACTTTTTAATAGAGTCTCCTTCCTTGGACTCAAGCTTGGCAGCCAATCGGTTGTTCCGTTCATATTTCCTCTTCTTCAGTCCGATTCTAATCAACCCATCATTCGGCGGCGAAAGCGTAGAGGAAATCATAGGCAGCAGAAGAAAGCATAGGAAAAGCGTCGCTGCTGCGACTGGTTTCAATATCGTTCCCATTTTCTGAAATTTATACAACAAAATTAACCAAAAACAAAAGGAGATTAAGAGTTAACTACATCGCATGATTACGGTTGCGTTTAAAACAAAAACTTACAGTTTATTATTCCTTTCCTTTTCTTTTTGATGATCTGATGAGGAAGAGGATGGTCGCTCAGAGAAGAAAGAAATTTTGTATGTTAGGAACCAACTGTGTTGACTTTCTTTCTCTTTGTTTTTTATGCAAGGAGGATGGTGAGATTTACAAAGGAGTGTTCAGATATTTTAACCCTCCGGTTCCTTTCCTCCGGTTTCATATTTTTCTTCTTTATTTAATGTTTTTTTTAATATTAGAATAATACTTGTTTTTTAATTTTTTTATTTAAAAATATATTAATATAGTATTTTTTGATTCATTTTTAACATCAATAATCAAAAATATAAAAAATATTTTGAAACAAAAAATTTAAAAAATACAAAAATAAACATGGCATTGCTGTTCTTGTGCGTAAACCATGTTATTCCCTCTATATCAACGTTCTAGTTGTGGATTTCCTAATGTTAATTATAAATATCCTTTAGTTTATCATAATAAATTAATTAATCCCTCCTCCCTTTTTTCCATCTTATCTATTTCATTTTTACCCTTTAATTTTTCAAAAAATAAAAAATATAATCATAAATGATTAAGTCATAGAGGGATTTAAAAATATGAGGATTAATTAATATAAGTTTATGAAATTATGAAAAAAAATTAATTAAGTTTTGAATTTATTTAGTGTTGTGATTGGAGTTATTTTTTAAAAATTATTTTTAATATTAGTATATTAAAATTATTTAAAAACACTAAAAATATATTAATTTAAAAATAACAAATAAAATAAAAATAATTTTAAAATATAAAAATAAACAAGTCTTAATAAACTCTATAACTAAGTTATATAATTAACTAATGAAAAGTCTTTCTCATGTTTTATTTATATTTTCCATACAAAACTATTTTATTTTTTTATTTTTTTTCTAGATTAACGTGGGTGTTCAGGCCAGCTTTCGCGCACCACGACTAATCCCACAGGCCCTGAAGTTAACGATCATGTAAGCCTCCCGTGGTCATCATATGAGTAACCAAGGACTCGAACCTGAGATCACGAAGAGAGCAAACCCCTTAATCCTAATTCATTATTACTTGACCATCACCTACATGATTATTTTATTTTTTTTATTATTATGTTCAGTGGGGGAGAGGGAAACTCGTAGGCGGAGGCACCATGGAGTCTGACATCGTGGTGTTATGATAAGTAGGATTATCCTTTTCTTTTTCACTAAGAAACGACTTTGAGGGATTAATTTGGTGGGGGCAGCGACTATGACAGCCCATGTTGCTTCTATCTGCTAATGTGTTTTTTATTTTTACGGGTCAATCAAAATTCAGAGGAGATGAAAGTGGATAGGACATTCAGCCCATGCTGCAGGTATGGACAATTTATGTGGGCTCCACTTAAAACGTTTCTTCTTCGTTTAAATCGGTTAAAGTTAAAATTAATCTAAATATAATAATAATGTTTGTTAAAAAAACCAAATATAAAGGGAAAAAAAACAGATTTAGGGTATAACATGCTTTTTCAAATATATATATTTTGAATATATTAAAATAATATTTTTTTTTTATTTTTTAAACACTTCAGAACAATCCAACAACACAACAAAAATTAATTTAAAATAAAAAAATCAATTTATTTTTGAAAAAACCGGTTAAAATATTGACCCAGACAGACAATTAGATTAGTAAAAAATGACTAGGTTGAAATGGACCCATTCTCTTCCCTGTCGATATCTGTGATTAATAAATTCAAATTAAAAATTATTAGGTAAATTTAGTTGATTGTGTAAAATAATACATTAAATCAATAGGACTTTTACATATTATAATTTTTATGAACGACATTTAAAACATCGTTTGACTACCAACACCCAAAATGATACCTCCTCTGTTATCATTTGATTACGAAATTGTAGAGTGAAAGGCTTAGTTTAGAAATAATAATGATATTCACGGTTTAGATTTCTATTATATTTATGCTTTACTTATCATCCAATAATTATTGTTTTTTTATTCAAGTAATCATTAGGTCAAGTTTTTTTTACTTGATATTAGCTTTCATGAGTTGTGTTCAATCTTTCATTGTGAATTTTAAAATTATTACCCTTTAGGTTCACATCAGTTAATATTATATCTTTGCTTTAAAATTAAGTTTTATCATTTGATATTTAAATTTTTCATGTCTTTGTTCTTGTTTAATTTCAAGAATTTATTTCTTTGTTCTTATTTACAAATTCTTAAGTTGCAGCAATTATTAAAAAAGAAAAATTTTCTATTAAATTATAACTACTACTAAAACCGATTTAAAAATAAAATAAAGAAATCATAAATGTGGTTCTATTACAAATTGAAATTATAGAAATATTAATTTCAGGTTCTTAAAAAATTACAATTCATATCAGTTTGTCTCATCAGTGGGTATTTGCTTGTTTTATATTGATTTCAAGTTATTTGAGTTTATATTGGTTTTGGATTTTATTAAGTCATCCTTAAACTTTGTATTCGTTTTTCTTTTTATTATCTTGATTATTTTATTTCTTGAAATTTTTTGGTTGGACATTACAAACTAAGATTTTTAGTTGTTTTTGTTTTGTTTCATAAAGAATTATTTTTTTATTTAGTTTCTTAAATAAATAAAGAGGCGAGCAAGAGAGGTAAAAGATAAAAATGTTAGACTATTATCATGAAAAGATAAATTTGAGTGAAACACGAGTTTATTTACAAAAAAAAAAATTGATGATATTTTCTAAAGGCATGTTATATACTAAAAAGAAGAAAGAGAACTCTTTTTTTCTTTGACAGACCATGCAACAACATTTTGAGTGGATGAATGTAATGTTTGGTAAGATAAAAGATTGAATGGATAAATAAGAGGTCGTGATTACTAGTTTGTGAAAAGAGCCATCCTAGAGGGTTTCTAATAATAAAAGGCTAAAAAGATTATTTACCACCCTTATAGATGAGTTTTTAATGATAATGAGGATTAGGATGCCAATGATTATGACCATACTTTATTCAACTAACGGGGAAGATTGAATGAGATAAAGGCAATCACAAAAAAAAAAAGATTTGTTCTTGGTCATTATTATTGGTAGTTTTATCATAAATTGCAAAGCTTAACATAAGGTTCTAAAACTATAGAGGACTACCATAAAGAAAAGGAGGTAGCTATGATTTAGAAGAATATAATAAAGGATAAAGAAGCTATCATGGCTATGTTTTTGAATAGTTTGAACCGTGACATAATAAATGTTATAGAGTTAGAACACCAACTAGAGTTAGAAGATATGATACATATGGCTATAAAAGTAGAACAATAATTTAAAAGTGGGGGTAGTTCATGACAAGTTTAAAATTCAAGTTCTTCTGACTAAATTAGAGGAAGGAAAGGGTTGCCCCAACCAAGTCAACATATGAGTCAAAATCAAACCACTTGAAAAAGACAAAAAAGTCTTCATTAATATTGGAGCTAAATTTGATTATCAAACACCTTGTAATCATGGTATTAGATATATTTTATGTTTAGAAATAGGTCACATAAATTTTTAATATCCCAACAAGATAGCTATGATCTTATATGTACACTACCAGCCCAAAATTTATAAATCAGTGTTAAATAGGGTGATCCCCAACCAAAAAATACTAAATTATGAAAAAAATGATGATTAGGAGATAAAAGCCCCAGTAATATTAGTATAAATGTTGGGTAAAATAAAATAATAAATTAGCTTGCAAAATATCAGTCCAATGATAAATTATGTAAACTTTCCAATTGAAAAAAATAATTTTGTATGAATTGTGATTAAACTAGTGTATAATATACATATATTATTTTAAAAATTAAAAACAGAAATGCTTTGTGTGTGTATGTGTTAGCCAGTATTGGGATATACATATATTATTTTAAAAATTAAAAAGAGAAATGCTTTGTGTGTGTGTGTGTGTGTGTGTTTTAGGTAAGAATTATGTAAATCTTGGAAAAAGAAAAATTATATATATAATAAATAAATAAAAATCCAAAAATTCAAAAAAATTTGAATATAAATTTCTAGATGAAATAATTCGAGATATTATAATAAACTCGGTACTGTTGAGGGTTAAATTTAATTGAAGAGAATAATACACTTAAAGAAAAAAATAGGCCTAAATGCAAATAAAAAAAAATATAGAGTATAAATACTCTCTCCTCAGTAAAAAAAAAAATATATGGACACTATAAGGAGAGAAGATAGGTAGTTTTATATCCATTCTTGAGAAATCAAGAGAGAAATACTAAAATTTCAAAAACTCATCCAACATTAAGAGCTTATAGATGGGATAAACACTTGAGAGCAAATGATTACTAATAAATTAAACAAGAAGAAAAGAAACGAGAGAAATTGAATAAGAAGAAAAGAAAGGAGGGAGTTAAAAATCTTCAATTGGTTGACGATCAAAATCTTAATTTGTATCAAATAAGATATTCTAAACATGATCTTAAAAAATTATTCTTAAATTCAATAAAGAATTAATACCTTGATATTAAATTATAGGTTAGGGTTATTAGACATAAATTAAAGAAAAAGTACTTATTGTTGAGATTAAGTTAATTTATGTGTGTGGTATGAAATTTATGAAAGTATTGTGTAAAAAGGAGGGGGAGATGAATCTGAACAGACTTATCTCCTAACTTTCGATGAAATTTCAAGTAGGAGGATGAGGGAATTAAGATCACATTCCTCATAGAAAATATAGATTTGAATGTTAGCTAACCAAGAAAACTGGTCTTACTCAATTTGGAGATATAGAACTCCAGCTATGGGTTACCAATTAAGACTTAGTCGTGACTGATTATGTAGAGCAGTAGAACTAATTAGTAAATGAACAATTTTGATTATCTTGGAGGCAAATCTATGTTCTTCTCCCTTCAAAGAACTAGTAGCCTCGTGTCTTCGTTTTCTAACAAGATCAATCTTACTTAAAATAGAGTTTTAGAACTTTATATATAGTTAAAAATCTGATAAGTATTCAAACAGTAAAAGTTCAAAGTTAAACAGTAACAGTTAGAAATTGAACAGTAATAGTTCAAAGTTAGACGGTAACAATTGAAAATTGGATAGTAATAGTTCAAAGTTAGACAGTAACAGTAAACATTCACATGAATACTATAAATAAAAATATAAAAGAATTGAGTCATACGAATACTTATATATTGAGATACTAACTCTGAAAATATACATGATATATGTTATTATGAGGAAGCGAACATGTATAGAAAGTAACATATGGGTAATGGATGAATATGAATTCTGTATAATATCGGCTTGAAGGAATCATAACAAAAAAAAAACTTTCTTGTGATTCGGGAGGAGCAACAAGGATTGGATATTCTATTAGGGGAGGTCACAAGACAGGCGTAGCAGGTGCGTGATTTTCCCTCCTATTGCACTTATACAATTTAGAATCCTTTTAGTGAATGCAATTATAATAAATATCATATTCAATGTAAACAAAGCCTAGTGTATTTACAAGATTAGTTTTGGCTAATGACATCTGTGATAGGATTACCGAGATATGATTTACATGATTAGCTTTAGCTAATGACATCCGTGGTAGGATTCCCGGGATATGATTTACATGATTAACTTCAGCTAATGACATCCATAGTAGGATTGCCGAGATATGATTTACAGGATTAAACCTTGCAAGGTCACCCAATTTATACAAGTAAATAATATTATTCAAATTAAGAATATACAAATAAGTGTAAATTGAGTTCAAAAGATTTATAAGCAAAATATAAGTTCTCTGTTAGAATTCTCATGGATTTAATAAAAAGTTAATACTCCATTTGTATTCATTACATGAGCATATATATATATATATATATATTCTTCATCAACATAATTGTATGTTTATTTATGTAACATGTTCATCAAACATTCAAGAAGATCATTAGTTTAGGACTCTACTTTGTAAAACTTATGTAAATATTATCTTAAACAAAAGGGAATTAACATGTTTATGTAATATACTTTTGTGTAAACCTTGATGAATTTATAAAATTTTACTTTAACATTTAATATTTTAGTTATCTTGTAATTAACCATTCTAAAACATTTAGGGATACTTATTTTGTTGTATATACTTTCTTTGCATGTTAGTATTCCTTTTCTTTTAAATCTTNATATATATATATATATATATATATATTGAGAGAGAGCGAGAATTATAAGGTTTGATATAAGGTTTGAAATTATGGGACCTTGTGATGATGAGTTGATTGAGTAAACTGAGAATAGTTGATAACTTGGGATGTTTTAAATGGGAATTTTTAGAAATAAAAAAATTATCCTAAAATAAAGAAGATATGTTAGAATCTTTTAACATTGATCGAGTCAAACTGTTACAAATTAAGTCAATTTTGACAATATTTATACTCTATCAATTACCCACTATGTAATGTAATTATGAAATAATATATTTATTTGGATTGAGTATGCGCATGTCTTAGACAAGAATTAACTCAAGTTTGACATATCTATACTCTGTTAATTATCCATCCAGTAAGGTAATTATAAAATAACATCGAATCACTATTCATTCAATTTAGATGAAAATATCATCATTGGTTTGGCCTTACACCCAAGAGCAAATGATGGACCTTCTTTATTTTTTTTATTCTAAATTATATTATATGTGTGTATTAATGAATATTATATACATATTTAATAGTAAAGTTATATTTTATTATATAAAAAATATATATATAATAGTTGATATATAGATCTTTTGTTATTTTTACTATGATGTTTGATTAGTACTCAAAAGTGCATTTTTATCATGTTTTTATATCATCATTTTGCACTTGAAGTATCAATAACTTCTTAACTAAAGTACATTTTATAATAATCTATTTAATAATATAAGATACCTTCAATTTATGGTAAATATCCATTTTAAATGCAGGTCTATCACATAAATAAAAGGATTGATTGATGACTTTAAGAACTTCAATTGCAAAGGCAAAGAGATGATCAAACTTAGAAAAGAGATGTCGGTGCAATCCAAACCGGAACACTGTTTGGTAATTGGGTCATATCTGGAACTGTAGATCTTAGATTTAGGTTTACTTTATATGGATGGAAAGGTAAGATATAGGCCTACAACTTTCATATGAAGCCCAAGATCTAAAAAGGCCATTTTCAAGTCCAAATTGTTGTAACAACAAAGAAGCTCGAATCTGTCCTCCAGCCCGAACACTGTTCAGTATTTTGGCCATATCTGGAGTTCTAGAAGTCGAAATGAGCTGAATTGTTTACACAAAAAAGCTAAGACAATTTCCTAGAACTTTCATGTTTTTAAGTGGCTCTAATTTGGATGTCATCAATGACGTTTTGGGCAGACAAAAGAAGATAAAGATTGTCACCAAGTCAAGGGTTGGCCATCTACTCATCAAATAATCATCAAATCAATAATTCTCAATTTTGGCCTATAAAAGGAGGCATTTGCCATGAATTTAGGCATCTTGGTGTCCAGATCAAGATCATGCTTTTTTTCTCTCTCTTTGTATTCTTTATGCTTTGTTTTCATTAATATCAAGTTTATGCCTTTTATTTTTTTTCCTTTCTTTAGTTAACTTTTATGTTCTTATTTTGTTTATCTATTTTTCTTTCTTCCATTATGTCTAGCTAAATTAATTATGTCAAGGTGAAAAGGTTACACTAATGGTGTAAGAATAAGTATGGTATAAACTTAATATGGACTTTAATGTTTAATACTAACATGTTTTATATTTGTTATCTTGTTCACTCTTTAATACTTTGCTTGTTAAATGATTAATCTTGATTTATGTTGTATAACAATTGGTACAACAAATGCTTGGCACTTTCATAGCCCATACTGTATGGTATAACCGACACCTGAGCTATGAAAGGAACTTGATTTGTTGTTAACATAAGTTATAATCATGAATGCTTGACGAAATTTACAAGTATTAGCATTAATTGAATAAGATGACTAATGTAATCATGTTAACAATCTATAATCTGATTGGAACCTCCTTTATATGTGGTTTCCAATTAAACAATAAGAGTTTATACTATACTTATTTGACATACCATTAGTGGAACCTCTAACCTTGACATTTGATATTATCACTGTTTAATCCTTACATTAATATTCTATCTCCAAGTTCTCATCATCATCATCATCATCTTCTTCTTCTCTTTCTTTATTATTATTATTATTACTTCTACTACTACTAGTATTATTACTATTATTGTTGTTGTTGTTATTGCTATTATTGTTGTTATTATTATTATTGTTGTTGTTGTATTGTTGTTATTTATAATTTGTACAATAACATCCCTGTGGTTCGACCCCGGTCTTGCTGGGTTATTTATTACTTCGACACTCCTGCGCTTGGGAGAAGACATTAATCTTTTCGTCGTGTGAAGTTTTTGGCGTCGTTGCCGAGGAGGTAAGTTTTGTATAAATTATAATATTTATTTTATTTTCTCTTTTCACTTTTTTTGTATATAACTTTGTTTCTTTTCTCTTGTTTCTTTTTTTTTTCCTTTTCCTTTTATTCTATTCCTACACATGCATGAGAGTGTAGTCACATACATCAAATAGTAGACTTTGTAGGGTATCCTCATCATTTTTAGAAAATATGGCTGAAGAAGATAATCAATCACTTCATAATGAGAATAATGAGAATAACCGTGCTAGAACACTTAGAGACCACATGAATCCAACAAGAACAAGTGCACCATCATGCATAGTTTTTCCTCCCGATGCATCTCATTTTAATTTTAAGCCAGGCATTATCCAACTTTTACCTTCTTTTCATGGTTTAGAATTGGAAAATCCATACTTGCATTTAAGGGAATTTGAGGAGGTCTGCAACACATATAATAATCTAAATTGTAGCATGAACACCATCAGATTAAAGCTTTTTCCTTTTTCATTAAAAGATAAAGCTAAAACATGGCTACAAAATTTGAGACCAGGATCCATTCGTGCTTGGGATGAAATGCAACAACAGTTTTTAAAGAAGTTTTTCCCATCTCATAGAACAAACTCTTTCAAAAGACAAATCACCACTTTCACTCAAAAACCAGGAGAAACATTTTACCAATGTTGGGATAGGTATCGAGACTTACTTAGTACTTGTCCTCATCATGGTTTTGAAACATGGAGATTGGTTTCACATTTTTATGAAGGGTTAACGCCTAAAGATAGGCAAATGGTTGAATTGATGTGCAATGGAACTTTTGAAGATAAAGACCCTGATGAAGCAATGGAGTACTTAGACTTATTAGCTGAAAATGCTCAAAATTGGGACACCGCGGGTACTTATGAGGCACCGAGTAAAACTCAACCTCATACATCTAGTGGAGGTATGTACAACCTTAGGGAAGATCATGACCTTCAAGCCAAGTTTGCATCTTTAGCTAGAAAAGTCGAGGCACTAGAATTGAAAAAGAGTGGTCAATTAAAATCTGTTGAAAACATTGCATGTCAAATATGTGAAACAAATGAACACTCAACAGATAACTGTCCAACCTTGCCTTCTTTTAAGGAATGTCTCCATGAACAAGCCCATGCTTTAAACAGTTTCCAAAGGGCTAACCACAACCCATACTCACAAACATACAACCCTGGTTGGAGAAATCATCCAAATTTTAGTTGGAAGAGTGAGAACAACAATGCACAAACTTCACAACCACCATTTCAAGCACACCATAATTTCCAAAATTCTCATGGATATGCACCTCCTTATGCTCCACCTTCTAGAAGAAATCTTGAGGAAACATTGCATGCATTCATTGAAAAGCAAGAGACAATCAATACTCAACTTGCTCAAAACATGACAGATTTTAAAGATACTCTTGCAAAATTAACATCTGCTCTCAGTTTCCAAGAGAAAGGTAAGTTTCCATCTCAACCACAACAAAATCCCAAGGGGCAATACAATGCAAATGCAAGTAGTTCTGGAAGCCAACACATGGATCAAGTCAAATCAGTCACTACTCTTCGCAGTGGTAAGGTTATTGAAAAACCTTCTCTTGAACCTTATGAGAAAGATGATGAGTCAATCTCTGAGGGTAAGGAAGAGGTTGAACCTGAAAATTGCAAAGAAAAGACTGATTCTCCGCCAGCACTTCCATTTCCTCAGGCCATGACCAAACAAAGGAAAGTCAATCACAACTCTGAAATTTTTGAGACTTTCAAACAGGTAAGAATCAATATACCTTTGCTGGATGCTATTAAACAGATTCCTTCCTATGCTAAATTTTTGAAAGATCTATGCACTGTGAAGAGGAAACTGAATGTGAAAAAGAAAGCCTTTCTAGCCGAACAAGTAAGTGCTATTCTTCAGAACAATAATGCTTTGAAATATAAAGACCCTGGTTGTCCTACAATTTCTTGCTTTATTGGAGAGCATAAAATTGAAAGAGCCTTACTTGATCTTGGTGCTAGTGTGAATTTACTTCCATTTTCAGTTTTCCAGAGTCTCAATATAGGTGAGTTAAAACCAACTTCTATAACTCTTTTGCTTGCCGATAGATCTGTAAAAGTACCTAGAGGAATAATTGAAGATGTGTTAGTACAATCACAACTCTGAAATTTTTGAAACTTTCAAACAGGTAAGAATCAATATACCTTTGCTGCATGCTATTAAACAGATTCCTTCCTACGCTAAATTCTTGAAAGATCTATGCACTGTGAAGAGGAAACTGAATGTGAAAAAGAAAGCCTTTCTAGCCGAACAAGTAAGTGCTATTCTTCAGAACAATAATGCTTTGAAATATAAAGACCCTGGTTGTCCTACAATTTCTTGCTTTATTGGAGAGCATAAAATTGAAAGAGCCTTACTTGATCTTGGTGCTAGTGTGAATTTACTTCCATATTCAGTTTTTCAGAGTCTCAATCTAGGTGAGTTAAAACCAACTTCTATAACTCTTTTACTTGCTGATAGATCTGTAAAAGTGCCTAGAGGAATAATTGAAGATGTGTTAGTACAAGTCGATAAATTCATTTATCCTGTGGATTTTGTTGTCTTGGACACACAACCTGTTGAGGCATGTAATTCATTTCCTGTTATTTTAGGACGTCCGTTTCTTGCAACTTCTAACGCATTGATTAATTGTAGGAATGGACTGATGAAGCTATCATTTGGAAACATGACATTGGAAATGAATATTTTCAACATTTGCAAGCAACCTAGAGATGATAATGATTTACAGGAAGTGGACTTTACTGAAAAATTAATTCATGATCAATTTCCAACCACTTCTAGTGAAATTGAGATTGATGAATCTGATGATTTGCAAATGATTTATTTTCAGGAAGAATCAAAGACAAGTAATTGGAGGCCACAAATTGAGGAATTGCCACCACGATCAATTAAATCCATACCTTCAAGTGTTCAACCACCCAAACCTGATTTGAAGCCGTTGCCATCCAATCTCAAATACTCATTTTTGGGAGAAAATGAAACTTTTCCGGTAATAATCTCTTCCAAACTTAATGCACATCAAGAAGGTAAGTTATTACAAACTCTGAAAAAGCACAAAAATGCATTGGGTTGGACCATAGCTGATATAAAAGGAATTGGTCCTTTGATTTGTACACACATAATTTATTTGGAGGAAAATGTTAAACCCTCTAAAGAAATGCAACGAAGGCTAAATCCTAATATGAAAGAAGTAGTGAAAAATAAAGTCATTAAGCTTCTAGATAATGAAATCATTTATCCTATTTCTGATAGCAAATGGGTAAGTCCTACCCAAAAAGTCTAGAGTCACTGTGATAACAAATGAGAATAATGAGTTAATTCCCACTAGAACTGTTACCGGTTGGCGCATGTGCATTGACTATAGGAAACTTAATTCAATGACTAGAAAAGATCATTTTCCATTACCTTTCATGGATCAAATCCTAGAAAGAGTTGCAGGTCATGAATTTTATTGTTTCCTAGATGGCTATTCGGGTTACAATCAAATTGAAATTGCATTGGAAGATCAAGAGAAGACTACTTTCACATGTCCATTTGGTACTTTTGCATATCGAAGGATGCCTTTTGGATTATGTAATGCACCAGCCACATTTCAAAGATGCATGCTTAGTATATTTAGTGATATGGTTGAAAATTTTCTTGAGATTTTCATGGATGATTTTTCTGTTTTTGGCGATTCATTTGATGATTGTTTGACTAACTTATAAAAGGTTTTGGCCAGGTGTGAAGAAAAGAATCTTGTGCTGAATTGGAAAAAATGTCACTTTATGGTAACAAACAACATTGTACTTGGTCACATTGTTTCATCAAAAGGAATTGAGGTTGACAAATCTAAAATCGAGTTAATTACAAACTTGACAACACCAAAATCTATTAAAGATGTTAGATCATTCTTAGGACATGCTGGTTTTTATAGAAGGTTCATCAAAGATTTTAGCGTAATATCTAAGCCCTTAAGTAACCTTCTAATAAAGGATAATATTTTTGAATGGACTAAACATTGTGAAAAAGCCTTTGTTAAACTTAAAAACTTGCTTACTTGTGGTCCTGTCATTCAACCTCCTGATTGGTCATTACCTTTTAAAATAATGTGTGATGCTAGTGATTATGCCGTAGGTGCTGTTTTGGGACAAAGAAAAGATAAGAAACCTTATGTAATTTACTATGCAAGTAAAACTTTAAATAATGCTCAAATGAATTATACCACCACTGAAAAAGAATTACTTGCAGTACTATTTGCATGTGAAAAATTTAGGTTTTATCTTGTTGGCTCACTTGTTATTGTTTTTAGTGATCATGCAGCATTGAAATATCTTCTTTCTAAAAAAGATTCTAAGGCTAGATTGGTGCGGTGGATTTTGTTACTTCAAGAATTTGATATCACAATCAAAGATAAGAAAGGCAACGAAAATGTTGTCGCAGATCACTTGTCAAGATTGACAACATATTCAAAAACTGACATCACACCAATCGATGACTACTTTCCCGATGAATCTTTATTTTCTGTCTCTACAATGCCTTGGTTTGCTAATATTGTCAATTTTTTTGTTTCAGGACAATTGCCAGCTCATTGGAGCACCCAAGATAAAAAAAAGTTCTTGAATGAAGTGAAGAACTTTTATTGGGATGATGCTTATTTATTCAAATATTGTCCTGATCAAATATTTCAAAGATGTATTCTTGACAATGAAGTAAGTAGTGTTATTAAATTTTATCATTCTGAGGCATGTTGGGGTCATTTCTCATCAAGAAAGGCAACTGCAAAAATCTTACAAAGTGGATTTTATTGGCTCACCATGTTCAAAGACTCACATGCATTCTGCAAGTCTTGTGAAAATTGTCAAAAGTTGGGATCAATTTCAAAACGTCACATGATGCCTTTAAATCCTATTCTTGTCATTGAGATCTTTGACTGTTGGGGTATAGATTTCATGGGTCTATTTCCTCTATCATTTGGTTTCTTATACATATTAGTCGTAGTAGATTATGTTTCAAAATGGATAGAGGCAAATTCAAGTTAAAACAATGATCACAAAACAGTGATAAAGTTTTTGAAAGAAAATATTTTGAGTCGATTTGGAGTCCCTCGAGCCATAATAAGTGATGGTGGAACACATTTCTGCAACAAGTCATTTGAGTCTTTAATGAAAAAAATATGAAATCACACACAAAGTTGTCAACCCTTATCACCCTCAAACAAGTGGACAAGTAGAGCTTGCTAATAGGGAGATCAAACATATTTTGGAGAAAACAGTGAACCCTAATAGGAAAGATTGGTCTTTAAGACTTAATGATGCACTTTGGGCTTATCGAACTGCTTATAAAACATCATTAGGTATGTCACCTTATAAACTAGTCTATGGAAAACCTTGTCACTTGCCTGTGGAACTTGAACATAAAGCTTATTGGGCTATTAAAGCTTTCAATTCAAATCTGGATGATGCTAGTCAACTGTGATATTACAAATAAATGAGCTTGAGGAAATAAGAAATGATGCATATGAAAATTCAAGAATTTATAAAGCAAGAATCAAAGAGTTTCATGACAAGAATATACTGAGAAAAACATTCAATGTTGATCAAAAAGTCTTGCTTTATAATTCTCGACTGCATTTATTTCCTATGAAATTAAGATCAAGATGGAGCGGTCCTTTTATTGTGAAACATGTGTATCCATATGGGGCCTACGACATCGAGAATCCAAAGAATGGCAATGTTTTCAAGGTAAATGGACAACGTCTGAAAGTTTATTTTGATAATTTTTCAGTTGAACATGACTCTATTGAATTGAGTGATCCTGTATATAAAGATTGATTATTATTATTATTATTACTTTTTTTTGAGTGATTTTTTGCTAGTTTCTCTTACCCCGGTCAAATGGCGGATAACGGTACTCCGTGACTTAAGTCGGTTCTTTCAGTATCCTATAATAACTGATATCTGTATATACATTTGTGCAATTCTTTGAATCTCCTTTTCAATTCTCATTTGAAAATGGACACTAATCTTGCAAAATTGAAAAAGTATTTTCCCGCTTTATCTCAGAATGCGATTACAAAAATTTACTGTGCTAGATGTGCAAGATTGAGATTGTTAATGAATCATGGAATTCCTGAAGATATTCGCTGGTTGATTAAAGTAAAAGTCCGATTATCAGGTGAGTCCTCTAACTCCTTCATTTCACACATGCCTGGAATAGGTAAAAGCACTTTTGCAAAGAAACGTCGTGCAAAACGACTGAAAGTTTATCATCGAAGTGCTAGATGGACTTGTAATACACAATGCTGTTTTTTAGGAATGGTATCTATAAATCGTGAAGATAAAATATAATTCATTAAGGATGGCCTGAGTAAGGAGTATTTAGATAACCTTCTATTGACTCTTGAGACGCATCCTAGTCGAGATGTGCATTGTGCAATTCATGATTTATGGCTACTATTTCATAAAAAACATGATCGACTTAGTCTTGGGAATATGACTAAAAAGACCTTGTTTGTCAGTTTTTAAGAAAACTGGATGGGAAGCCTATCCCCGACCCATAGAGGGCGTTTAAGCCGTTCTTGGATGTAAAACTAAGGAAAGATGTGAGCCACAATCACAACTACTTGTACATAACATGTTTTTTTAAAAAAGTAAATAAATAAATAAATAAATAAAGAGAGAGAGAGAGAAAGTGTGAGACTCTAGCTGGCCTACATATAGGTTGTATGATTGTCTTTCTAATTTCTCATCTATAAAACCCTCGTTTCCTTCCTTTCATTTCTACTTAACTCATACATTTAACAAATACTGAAGTGTGTAGAAATGGCAAGTTCCTCAGGTCATCACATAAGAAATATTTGTGTTTTCGGTGGATCTAGTCCTAGGAAAGAAAATGAGTTTTTAGAATTAGCAAATCATCTTGGTCAAGTGCTAGCTGAGAGAAAGATTCATTTAGTATATAGGGGAGACAGTCTTGGGTTAATGGGAGGTGTGTCAATAGCTGCATTTTTAGGAGGTAGTCAAGTTTTGGGGGTCGTCCCCGAAGCTTTAGCACAAGGGGACATCATTGAAAAAACAATTGGAGAGGAACTTCAGGTCTCTACAATGTCAGCTCGAATGAATGCAATGTTTAACCATGTTGATGCCTTCATTGCTTTACCAGGTGGTCTAGGCACATTGGAAGAGATATTTCATATTTCCTCTTAGGCCCAACTGCACATTCACCATAAACCCATAGGTTTGTTAAATGTTAATGGTTATTATGATAAGTTGTTGTCTTTTCTTGATCACGCTGTGGAACAGGAATTTCTAACATTTTCTGCACGACAAATCATAATCTCTACTGCTATTGCTGAACAATTGATTGACCAACTACAATCTTTCATTCCTGTAATTGATCCTTCCATGAGTCGTATAAATTGGTCAACCAAGGAAAGCCGTAAAAAGCTTAGATTGGATTTGAATCTTCATTTGTAAATCTTTGTGTCTTTTGGTTTTATTATTATGTTTTGTTATTACTTATATTTGTTTCAGTGTGTTTCAAGTTTGTCAATGTTTGTTATTTCAGGTAATATCTTCTATACTCTATCTTTCTATCTTTAAACATTGAGGATAATGTCTTGTTTTAGTTGGGGGGAGAGGGTAGTAG
>SRLM01001114.1:498500-714224 GCA_015708895.1 Populus ilicifolia | reverse complement strand
CATTATGTCTAGCTAAGTTAATTATGTCAAGGTGAAAAGGTTACACTAATGGTGTAAGAATAAGTATGGTATAAACTTAATATGGACTTTAATGTTTGATACTAACATGTTTTATATTTGTTATCTTGTTCACTCTTTAATACTTTGCTTGTTAAATGACTAATCTTGATTTATGTTATATAACAATTGGTACAAAAAATGCTTGGCACTTTCATAGCTCATACTGTATGGTATAACCGACACCTGAGCTATGAAAGGAACTTGATTTGTTGTTAACATAAGTTATAATCATGAATGCTTGACGAAATTTAGAAGTATTAGCATTAATTGAATAAGATGACTAATGTAATCATGTTAACAATCTATAATCTGATTGGAACCTCCTTTATATGTGGTTTCCAATTAAACAATAAGAGTTTATACTATACTTATTTGACATACCATTAGTGGAACCTCTAACCTTGACATTTGATATTATCACTGTTTAATCCTTACATTAATATTCTATCTCCAAGTTCTCATCATCATCATCATCATCTTCTTCTTCTCTTTCTTTATTATTATTATTATTACTACTACTACTAGTAGTATTATTACTATTATTGTTGTTGTTGTTATTGCTATTATTGTTGTTATTGTTGTTATTGTTGTTGTTGTATTGTTGTTATTTATAATTTATACAATAACCTTCCTGTGGTTCGACCCCGGTCTTACCGGGTTATTTATTATTTCGACACTCCTGCGCTTGGGAGAAGACATTAATATTTTCGTCGTGTCAATGTTATTTTTAATTATATATTTAACTAAATATTTTTTATATTTTCCATTTTTTAAAAAGCATTCATTATCATTAAACTTTCGTCACTCTAAAAACATAAATTGTTATCTAAAATCCTAAACATTCATTTAGAATATGAATCTTTTCATTAATGACTAATCTTCCTCTCAATACAACAACCTTAACTTTATAAGATTTTATGTTGATTGAGAGCTTTTTATAGAAAAATATACCTTCTAATTAACAATATGTTTATCCTCTCATATTACTTTAATAGAAGCATTATATTTTGGGTTGTTTCATAATCTATTTGCACTTCAAATAAAGATGTTTTTGCTATCTTGAAAGGAATATACCATTTTTAAGAAGAAAAAAAGCTTCTTATTTCTACTAACTAGTTAATATAATAAACTCTTAGGATAAAAGTTAGTATGCTCCACAAGGGCCTGGTCATTGAGGTTATTCACCCCTCTCCTTAGCAATCTGAAAATCTCCCTAACATTCTTTAACATAGATTCTCTTTATTGATCATCTTTAGGAGATATGCTTATAGGTTAGACATTTCTTATATGATTTTAGAAGATATAAAGGTTATCAAGTAATTAAAAGTAATATAAAAGGAAATTTTTTTGGTTAGAATCACTCTTAAAAAGTTATAAAAAACATACAAATATAAGAAGCTTACCTTTAAGATTGATGATATATAGCAACAATAGTTTGTCAATTAGGAATGAGGGTTTTTTTTTTATCCTTTAAAACTATAAAAGGAAAAGAGGTTTTAGTCTCTTCATCCTTTATACCCATTAGAGGGTTAAAATATTCTTTTTTTTAAGGTTATCGCAAAAACGATGGTGGCATTAGTCAATATTCATAAACAACATTTTTCATCCTAATTTCATTCATAATTATGCCTTTAATAGTTATACTAGCATTAATTCTTGCCTCTCTAGTCCTTTTTCTTTTCAAGAAGACTTTAATCAATATGTTTAACCTCTTTATGGTAGTCTTTCTAACATAACTAACATATAAAAATGTAAAAGACTTTTTTTTAGTGATAATATCCACATGGGCTTTAGAATAGTCAATGGCTAAAGCATGAATTCATAAAGGTTTTTCTTTATAAACACAAGTGAAGTATACATATGTTTAGAAGATTAATTTAGTAGTAAGAAAGAGATCTAATTTGGACATTTATAAAAGGTAAAATAGTAGCATTTAAAAAAAAAAGACAATAATAATTTGTGGTTAGGTAATATTCTTATAAATAATAGCAGTAATAATATTAATTGATGGTATAATATTTGGTACTTAGTTGGAAGAAGAATGTAATGCCTATAAAATTATCTCCATAATAATGATCGTTGGTTGAATAGTAATTTCAGGAACTGGTGTCTAGAAAGCATAAGAAAATAATGTAATAATGATGTTTGAAAAATAAGTCAACGTATAGTGTGGTATGATTAAATTACTTATTATAGGCCTAATATTTAATCGAGTAATGAGAGCTTCATCATTATAACTTATTCAATATTGGCATCTGTTATGGTTTAACATAACTAAATAATGTTAATGGTAGAGAAGCATTAATAGGCTAGGAAGCTAAACAAGGGGAATAAATTAATAACATAAGGTAGGTTAAAAAAAATATAGTTAAACATGTTAAAGATCAAAATGTTCTTACAAAAAGCTCTAAGTGTATGCCTTTTGGTTGACGTTCTAATTGAACTTTTTAAGATTTTGTTTTGCTCTTATATATAAAAGATATGTCATCAAATATTATGATCACTAGAAAACTCTAACTAGTTTGTAGAGTTCTAAGGTAAAGGACTTGTTATTCTAAAAAAAATATATATTATTACCCTAAAAAATCCTACCTTAGATAAGTTGTATTTTTATTTATCTTTTATTTCTAATAAGCTTGTTATGCATAATTTATTAGTGGTTTACCTATATAGGTAATAGTGAGTCTACTACAATTAGTTAAACACTAGGTGATTGGTTAAAGCCTAATCATTCTAAGATTCATCTATGTCGTTTCTCATTATTATCTTTTTATACTAATTGGTGAATTGAGATATTAATAATTGGTGATTATTTATCATGACTTATAACCAACAGTTTATCAAGCCATATTAATGAATAGCAAATAGGTTTATGTTGGGCTCATTGAATCTAGCGTAAATTATAACGAGGGTTTATGAATAGGTTCATCCATCTTATTATACCCAAGATTTAGTCACAATATTTGATGAATAAATAAAGATTATATGCCCCAATTATATCCAAGCAGTAACCACAAAGGATTTATATACTTGAAATAGAATTTAGTGACATGAGGGTTCCTTGTGAACTAAATTTTGACAATGATTTTTTTTTAGGGTTCATTTGTCATGCGATGTGCTTTTTAATAATGATTTATTTTCATTTTAATTTAGTTAGTTGCACCTCATCAATTTTTGTTCACACCAGTGCTATGACTCATATATGTATAACCATATTAAATGGACAAGTTATTCAAAGCCAACATATTTACATCACACATCAATGAACCATATTGTCATCTCCATCAACATCTAAGAGTAAAGACCTTTAATGATTCATTTTCATTAAGAATTGTTAATGAATGATTAATAAAAAAAGATTTGATGTATTTTTTTAAAAAAAATATTAATTTTGAAAAATCAAATTACAAGATGAAGGTTTTACTCGTAATCAACTTTGAAAGTAATGATTTCTATTAGTTCATTTAATTTATCCATTGTAGGTGAATCACATTTTCATCATTGAAAATTTTACTAGAAAATTAAAAAAATATGATTGAGAACTAAATGAAGAATTTATGTATAAAAAAATGTTGGAATGTTGGTCTTTTAAGAACCTTTTAATTTGGATCAAACTTTTAATGGGTTTTATAAACAAGTTATAAATAACATGAAATAGCATGTTTGCGCGCTACCGTTGACTTATAAAATAAATATACTTGATAGTGTTATAATTGTGAATAAATTTTAGATAAGTAATAAAAACTAGAGGTATGATGAAGCTAATATTTCATGATAGAAAAAAAGTTGTGTTGGTGATTAAAAACTTAAAGACTAAACAAAATGATTTGTAACAATCCACAATATTTTTTGAGGACAGATACAGTGCTTTCACCACATGATTTAGTTTTTTTGTTAATAAAAAGAAAAAAAATTATAAAGATAAATTCTCTATCAATTTAATATTAAAAAAATAAAGATAATCCCGGAAGGAAAAAAACCCATGAGAAAAAACATTGTAATAATTGACAATGTTTTGTAAGGAAAACTACAATGTTTTCTCCAATAAAATAGACAAATATAATTTTAGAAAAAATTATAAAAAAAACCATTTAGACAATTACTATAACAATTTACAGTATTTTGTGAAAAAAAGCTATAGCTCTTTCCCCATATGATTTAGCTTTATTGTAATTATAATTCATAACGAATTCAATATTAAAAAAACTTAATAAATATAATTTTTAAAAAAAATCATATAAAAAACCACTGCAACAATTCACAGTGTTTTAAAGGTAAAAAATTACAAAGATAAATTCTCAATATTAAAATAAAATAAAATTGATAGATATAATTTTAGAAAAAAATAACAAAAAAATAGAAAAAAAAATCTTGGAAACATTGTAGCAATTCACAGTGTTTTGTAATGAAAGCTATAGTGCTTCTTACATGATTTAGCCTTATTTTTAATAACGTGTAATTATAATTCTCAACCAGCTTAATATTAAAAAAATAAAATTAACAAAGATAATTTTAAAAAAATCATAAGAAAAAAAACCATGTTGAAAGCCACTCTAACAATCCACATTATTTTGTGAGGAAACCTACAATATTTTTTCTATATGATTAAATTTTAATGCAAAATTAAATTCTCACCAGTTTAATATTAAAAAAATAAAATCAACAAAGATAATTTTACAAAATATATTACAAAAAAAGAAAGCACAAAGAAACTAGAAAAAAAAACCATATGGGAAAACACTCCATAGTAAGTTGTGAAAAAAAGTTACAATGTTGTTTTTTCACATATTATAATTATAATTTTTAGCTAGTTCAATATTAAAAAATAATATCATAGAAAATCATTAAAAAACAAAAAAAAAATCAAGCGAAGAAAGACTGTAGTAATCAACAATATTTAAAAAAAATAAGAAAGTAAATTCTCAATCATCTCAATATTAAAAAATAAAATAAATAAAAATAATTTTGAAAAATAAGAAAATAAAATAGAAAAACTATATAGAAAAACACCGTAGTTATCCACAATATTTTAAAGAGATAAATTACATAGTGAAATTTTTAACAAGATTAATATTTAAAAAGTAAAATCAACAAAGATAATTTTAAAAAATAAACAAAAAAAGAGGAAAAGTTAGAAAAAAATAAGTAAAAAAAAAGAAGAGAAATGCGCTGTAGATTACTATTGTAATTGACAATGTATTAGATGTGAATGAACAGTAAATCACTCACACCCTTTAGCTTATTATTTAATAAAGGAATGTCTAAAAATATTAAACATGAGCAAGATGAAAACTTTAAAGAATTATGCCTATATACACACCAGAAAAAAACTTGAAAACACATTGAATTCATTCACAATATATATTCATCCAGAAAACATGTCATATTAAAAAATAAATACACAAGCAATTCATAATATTCATACATGTCAGCAATCCAATGTCTAAACATCAAAATACATCTTCATTTCATATTGGATTATTCCCTACCAAAAGAGCGAGGTCATTGTTATAAAAAAATAATAGTTTAGTTTCATATATCTTTTTGAATTAGACAATCTAAGAACTCTTTATACCATAATCAATCTTTTGTTCTATCTATTAATTAATATTGGTAATTGTTGATCTTGATGCACCATTTTTCACAAGCATGATAACTCTTTAATATGATAAAAAAAACAAAAAACAAAACATTCACTTATGAATAGAACATATTCTTTCCTAAAAGTATTCTTAACATCTTACTAGTTGTTAAATTTTTAATATAAGAAAAAAAAACTTGATTGGTACCCAACTACCAATGTGTAGTTTCCCGCTTATAATAATTCAAATGGTGTTCATTTGTCAAAGTCATAACCATCATTTGCTTGAGGATGTAAAAATGACCCTAGCTAGGTTTGGTTTATTCATGGCATTAAACATTATAAATAAAGTATATTGAACTAATTCTAACTACCTTATCATATAATATAAGTTGTAAGGCTTGAGCAATAATTATTTCTCTAGATAAAGTTGGTCACTAAACCAAAGTAAAGATCTCTATAAGTCAACATGCTCATACATATTAAAGCATACTTCTTTTTTTATAACTTTTATTTTCTGTTATTAGAAAAGAGATACATAACTTGGAATAGTCTTTATTGCAACAAGGAATTTTATGGATTGGTCATTTTTTTCTTACCATGAACATGAAAGTTTCCCTATAGCATTTAAAAGAGAAGTTATGTAATTGAGTCTTTATCAATCTTTCTCTAAAACAAGTCAATTAAGGGTTTAAGGTTGAATGTACATCACTAAATTCATAAAATTAGGTTGTAACCCATAATTGTATCTAAAAGCAGTATATATGTTTTTCATCATAAAAGAAAATTGTTCACTCTTCACTTAGCATTACCCTAAGGCCCTGAAAATATGGATGAGTATAAAAAGATCTTAAAGCCATAATATGACTTTCTATTAAGACCACAACTATCTTTAACTAAGCATTAATAGGCTTTTTAGACTTGGAGCAATAAGTATTTACCTAACTAATATAACAAGAAAGCAACATAATCCTAGGTTATGGATTTTGTTTCTCTATTCTTTTATTTTAGAAGATTGTTATTATACTTATGGGTGCCTATTCATAGCTCTTTAATTTACCAAAGAAGACCTATAAAGAGGTGCATAATTCTTCATATCTAAGATAAAGGTCTCCTATCATGGTCAAATAAAAAAATAGTTATAATATGCATCTCATATTTAAAGATAAAGATGTTACTAGACTTTGAACATGAAAAAGAGAGAGAAAGGGGTCAACATCTCTTTATTTGGCTTAATGGTAATCCTAGATAGTTGAATGACATTTAAAAATCGTTGGCATTTTTGTTTATCACTAAAGTGATATTCAATTTAACCAGTTGATGTAATTTAAAATGACTATGTTAGGTCATATTATAATAGATTTTTCTTAAATCTTGAGTTTAATATGATAATATTAAAGCAAAAATCTTTCATTTTTAGTGTTCAAAAGGAAAAAAATAAACTCCTGCAAGGAGGATTTCTTCTTAATAAGAATATAGACATCCTTTGGTCATATCTTTTAGGGCATTCCTTATAATTTTCTAGTTAACATTGGGGGTGTAGTTAGTGAGGCTTTAAAAATGGGTAATTAAAGAAGGTTTTTATAGCATAAAGAAGGTAGGAGTACCATTTCTAAAGAATAAAGTATAAGGTTTCAAAGAATTTTTGGTTTTTTCATAAAGAAATTAGGGATTTTTTTGGAAAGAAGATGAAAAGCTCAAATATTATTAGATAAATATTCTAAATAAAGGAATATAAAAGGTGTTGTTTATACCAAAAATAAATAATGATGTTTCATTTAATGAATAACGTTAGTTGTTCACTTTATGTTTTTTAGCAAACTAGTATAGATAGCTAAGGTTGATCATTAACCAAGGAGATGAGGATGTACTTTTCGTTTTATTAATTGTCTGTCGATTCATATTTAGGATATGAGTTTTTAGTAGTTAATGTTAGCAAATATTGTAATAAAATTAGAATTCCAACGCATAAGGCATGCGAATAAAAAGTATGAATTATACTAGAATTTAGATTGTAAAAAACTTTTCTATCATTAAAAGTTTGCATAGGACTATAATTTATAGTTTATGTGAAACTCAATCGACATTATATTATAAATATGTCATCTAGCAGTTGAAAACGATCATTACGCATATACATACAATTTCTTGATAAGTTTTATGTAATTTATTTTTATTATTATTAATTATTACAACTTATAGGTTTTCTTTACAACTTTCTTTTATCTTTATTGCTTTACTATTTTTATTTAGTTTGTAGTTTCCAAGTGTTATCTCTCTTCATCGAAAGGAAGGAAGAAGTAACAAATAACATATTAATTAAAGAATTAATCAATCAATCAATAAATTAACATGTTTAGTGGGACCATAGTTTTATTACCCGACCTGGCAGGTCAACCCAAGACCTAGCTAACCCAGGGTTGGAATCAGGCCAAGTTATTGAAAAAAATAAGGGTAGTTAAAAACCCGGCTGACTCAGTAACTTAGTTTACCTGACATGACCTGGTCAAAAACCTAGTTGAAATCCATTGATTATTTTTTTTATTTTTTTACCAAAATAACATCATCTTGATTTATAAAAAAATTAAAATTGACCCGGTCAAAACTCGTGACCCCGACCTTGGGTCGAGGCAACCATCAAGCCGAGTTTAAAAACATTAAGTGAGACTACTGGCATAGTGGGATAACCATTGACAAACAAATTTGATCAATCCCTAAGTTGATAGATCTATAAAAAAAAAATGTTGATTTTCTTGCATATGTCTTCTAGTGATGGCCATCTAAACTAACCCAAATCAATGCACTAGAGAAATGTTAAAGGTTGTATTATTTGAAACCACCAAACTTATAGATGACTCACACAAACTAGGATAAATCATCCCAAAACCTCACCATCTTATATACAGATTATGAGCATCATTCTGACACTTGCCAACACAAAATGATATCAATTTATCTTTGACTCGTATTTAAGGTAAATAAAATTATTTTGATAAACAAGTTTTATAATTATAATTGAATATTTTTTTTCATAAATAATATATAAGTACAATGTGTTTTAATGCCTTTTATCTAATACTTTGACCGTCTAAAATTAAGCATCAAATTCCATCAAATATTACACTCATAGCATCCAATTGCTCATAAGGCTACATATAGCCTTCCTTGATTGCCTGTATTTGCGTATTTCATATAAAGTAAGAGATTTTTTTCTATGTTGTTTTTTATAAATTTTTCAAGAAAAGAAAAAAATAAAGTTTAGTTGATTCAAACAGCCCAAACTTAAAATATAATATAGCTAAAAAAATAAAAATCAATAACTGATCAACAAACAAATACTGAAATCATCAAATTCATAAGTATATAAAATACTATGGAAAAATTTATACCAAACAACAAAAAGCTGTTGGTTCCTCAGTTCTTTGATTAAACAATCAAGTATGGATTGTCTTTATATCATTCTCTTCTGGCTAGCCATTATATGAAGAAGTCAAAAAAAAATTTAAATGATGAAAATATGAGAGGTTAAAGACATTAAAAAAACAAAACATGTTTCCTCTATCGGTTAATGCCTAAAAAGAAAACAATATTTCTCCATAAATATACAAGAGAGAGAGACAGGATGAACAATCAAGATTAGAAAAAAAAAGAAATTTCCAACAAATATAACCAAACACCTTAAGGAAAATGAAACCAAAATATAATCAAGGCCTAATTATTCCAAACAATAAATGTCCACCAATACCATTTTCTAAGAAAAAAATATCAAGATGGAAGCAACCACCTCCCTACTTCTCCCCCATTAAGTTAAAAGCAGTTGTCTTGCTATTCAATGCAGAGAGGTCAACTCTTGCCAAAAGCAACTATAGTAGCAGCTTGCATTACCTATAAGAAAGACTAGATTGATGGTTGCGCTTCGTTGCAGGCCAGGTCAATTTCTTTGGAGCTAAAAAAACAATGTCAAAGCACTATTATTGTATTGTACTGAGTGAAAAAAATTAAACGACTTGACATAATAAAAAGAGAACTAAAAAAATAATGATCTTCAAACTTCATAAATCAAATTATAAAATGATGAAATTATGAAAAAAGTCCATGGAAATAAAAAAACAAAACACTAGCATAACTAAGTAAGGTTGTCAATACCTATTAGTAGTATCATGTCAAATCTTAAATTTAAAAAAATATTGAATTAAAGGGCAAAATAAAAAAAATCAAATTCATAAAAAAATCTAGAACATAAAAAAAGAAGAAAATCAACAACGAACTCAATGATGATTGATGAAATTTTTAAAAAATAATTAAAAGTGCTTGAAGCAATCCCTATCCAATCTATAAAATTTATGATACAAATCATGAGGTCATAACATAAAAGGAAAAAAAAAACAATATACAATTCTAAATCAACCAAAACAATTAGGGATAAACATGAAAAAAAATTTAAAAAATGTAGATTTAAAAAGAATGAACCAAATTTGACATAAAAAGAACAAAAAAAAACCAAATTATAAGGGATGAAATTGAAAAGCAATTTTAATTAAGAAAAATAGAGAAACAACTAAAAATAACAATCAAAACAAAAGGAAGTATATTTAAATAAAAATAAAATGTGAAGGGATGAAATTCAAAGACAAAATTCAATAAATAATTCAAGACAAAAAGCATCATAATTAAAAAGAACGAAAATCAAATCTAATATAAAAACAAATGTAAAAAGATGCAATTAAAAAATAATTAGTTTAATAAATGATTCAAGATAAAATACATTAATTAAATGAAGACCAAACCTAATATAAAAATAAAATATTAAAGAATAAAATTAAAAAAATAAATTAACTCAATAACTAATTCAAGACTAAATACATTACAAAAAATAAAAACCTAATTTAATTTAACAAACAAATAGTTAGATTTTTTTTTTCAATGATCAACGCACTTTTTTAAATGAAGAGATGAAAAAAAAAATCTTATCATTATCGTTTTGCACGTTGTCATATTGCCAACAACACGTGTCTCAACACCATAATTAGAATAGTGAGGCGCATTGAACACCACCCCGGATAATAACATTAGACATTATGTGGATGCCGCATGCACAACACCAAAAGGTTTATATATATATACATATATATATATACATATATATATATATATATCAAATCATCTTTAACTCTGCATGAGAATTATTAAAAATACCTAAAATAATCTTATATCCATAATAAAATAAGTTTATTTTTTTATAAACATTTAAGTAATTAACATATATAAACAAATAAAAATAAAATACAACAAAACCCTAAACCAAAAGAAATTGTTTTTTTAGTGTTATTTGGTAATTATACAGTAAACAAACATGAAATTATTAATTAACACCTTTCTTTAACATAATTACTGATAAAACCCCGTGAAAAAAACCAACATATCCCTGAAGCTAACATCGCCGACCGAAGGTAAAATCAACTTTTCAGAGTACAACACAGCTGATGTCTTGTAGCTAGAGTTAATTAATAATAAAGGTCACAGAAAGAGCATGGAAAAGCAACCACCGAGGAATTGCACGTAGCTACATCAATGCAAATGAAATTCAAATTGCACGAGCAGCACATGTAGAGATATACAACTCTATCTTAATGAAACCAGGTACAAAGATATAATCCTAGTTAGATCCACCACCCACAAAAATTGAAGATCAAATACAATACAAAATACTCTACATTTTCAAAAACAAAACCTGCAGATCCATGTTGCGGCCACTTACAAGGTCGCCATCAACATAGCCCGTATTTTGGCCCTAAGGTCATCAGAAACCTCAGTAGTTTCAGGTGGCCGAGAAGAGGACCTTGCATCATTGTATGATTTTGACAAATCCACAGAAGCTTCCCTACTAACACCATCTCCACCCCCACTTGCTTTTGATTGATCTGATTTTGTAAGGATCTCCCCTTCTTCCAAGTCAGCTTCTCTTTCCAAGAGAGATTTCTTCACATGCTTAACAGATTTTCTGTGATGCAGATCCTCATCATCTGATGAGCTACAATGCTTATGCTCATAATGAAAATGTTCGTTAGAAGAGTTGCTGCCCTTGCTTCTATGTTGAGAGTGCTTATGTTCATCATCTAAGAAACTACTGTCCTTGCGCTTGTGACGAGAATGCTTGCGCTTGTTATCAGAAGAAGTATCATGTTCATACCCATGCCGAGAATGCCTATGCTCATCATCAGAGGAATAATCATGCTTGTGCCTGTGTTGAGAGTGCCTACGATGAGATTCAAGAGAACTACGCTTACACCCATATTGATGGCGGCTACTCTCATAATCAGAGGAGCTATAATGCTTCTGTTTATGCTCGCCATCAGTATAGATACCTTGAGCATGATCATGCTCATCATCTGAAGTATGATTGTGGTTACGCCCATGCTGATAATCTTCGTCCTTGGACAAAGTATTTTCTCTTTTTTGTTTGGGTCTATTGCTATTCTGATGTGAGTTATAACGAGATTGTTTCTTCCTGACAAGCTTGTGATCCTGGATTTCTTCCAATTCCCCTTCTTCCCCTTCTCCTTCTTCTCTTTTAGATCTTGAGCGGTACCTTCTCTTTGATCGTCGCTCATTATGGCCACCAGCTGATTCTTTCTTCTCAACTTTATCAGAAGTATTAACATCTAACTGACATAAGCTGCCTTCCCTTTCAAAGCCTGTGAGGTTCACAATTTGAGTGCCTGAAGCAGAGAGCCCAGATTCACGTGGTTCTGCAGATAACCCATGCAATGATTCACTCCTTAATGGTGCAGCTCCTCCATTTTTTATCATACTTGCAAACATCTTTGCCCGTTTCAGTCTCTCAGCCTTCAACTTCTGCTCTCTTGTCAAGCTGGCTTCAGAAGAATCAGCCTCACTTGCTGCTGCAATAGCAGCTGTCTGCGCAATAGCCCTCACCACAGGAATAGACGCCCCAGGTTCACCATGATCAAGCTTTTTGCTGGAACTTTGAGGCTGGGAAAGCAAGCTGCTAGGGCCACTGAGTGTCCCACTTTCAGTGTTAGGACCTTGAATGATGCCATTTATTGATGTCTTTGATAGTATTTCTAAACGGGGATTCTTGACACCTTTAGTGGCAGCCTGAAGAATAGCTGCAGCTGCATCCACACTGACACCTACTTGAGGTGGGGTGGCTTTTGAAGGTGGGTCCTGTCCATCCTTCTTTGACTTTCCAATGACCATTTTAAACTTCTCTTTCCTATTGCAATCATATGGTATATCAGATGATGAGAGGGTATCGCTTTTTTCAAGTGCTGTTTTCCTGCCCATCCCATGCGCCAAGGAATCAAGCTTCTCAGAAATGAAGCCAGTGCCAAATGACCTTGACTGCAAACAAAGAAACATAGGAGAAATAAGCAAGCCAGAACAGATAAAAAAAAATTTCATCATGGCATTAGAAAATTAAATCATAAGACCAATAAAAGCAGTTAAAGAAATAGCAGTAACAGAGAAGTTGAAAAATATGTCATGTTCAGTCAATACATGATGACACTGCCATAATCAATTTAAACAAAAATACTTCAAACTCTCCTAACAAGCAAATAATCCTCCATAAATTCATACTCTGACAGCATATTGATAAATAGAGGATAGCGCAACTGCATATCATAACTCATACCATGTGCAATCCATTAACCCCCCTTACAAACAAGGCATCCAATGCAAAAGGCACAACATAAAAAGGTTTTGGGAGAATGCACCTCCTGAGCTTTATGAAGAGCATTTAGATAGAAGGGATGATATTGGTTAGATGGCAGAAGAAACGGGAACCTTCCATGCTTAGTATCCTGCTGGACAAGAACAGCCTCAAATTCTTTCCCGTTCCTCAAAATGAACTCAACTATCTTCTCAACCACCCTCTTCAAATCAGATGGAGGCTCCAAAATAGATGTTTCCAACTTGGACAGGCTTGATGAATCAGAAGCCTGCAACTTATCCACAGTAGAGGAAACCATGTCCAAGGTATCACCTTCTTTCCTCACCCTAGTTGTGGTTCCAGCCTGAGCTACACAGATGGAACGATTTCTTCGTACCAAATGAGCTTTTTCTTTTGAAAGAGTAACTGGATGCTTGGAACTCCCCTTGCCTTTAACAGCTAAATTTAGGGAAGAACCACCTTCTTCTGATCCAGGAGAGATGATCACAGAATCAGCATTAACAGCTTCCTTGGGGTCCTTTCCTAAAACAGCTGGGGCATCCACAGTTGCACCTTCTTCATTCTCTCCAGAACCATAAGCAGAACCTAGCAATGACAATGCTCCAGCTGGACCACTTGCTTGGTCAAGCACATTCTCCACTCTGTTTTCTTCTTCTATAGCTTTTCTATCAGTGACAGACTTCAAAAGTTCTTCATGATCAACAAGAAACCTAAAGTACGGATGTAGATAATGATCAGGCATCAAGAACCCAAAAGTTGGGTTGTCTCCCTGTTTGACCCTCAAAACAATTTCTGATTGCCCACCATGTTTGCTAACAAAAATGGCAGTTCTTGCAATGATCTGATGCACCTTCTCTGTTGGAGGCTGAAAAATGGACAAAAAATAAATCCTCCTCAATGGTGGGAAATTTAAGCATAGCACAATACCAGTAAAATAGACATCTAGCTGAATACTCCCAAGAAAAACTCCTGATTCTTGATGTATTAGGATAACTATAAATATAAAAACACAGCGCTCAGTGAAGACAGCTATCATCCAATTGCTCTCTAGAGATTAAGATTCCAGTCAAAGTAACATTTTTTTTCCATCCTAATCCCACCTGCATGGCCCCTTGTCAACATATCAAAAGAAGACAAGGTGCCTGTGAATGGCAACCTTGAAGGACGCTGATCTCTGCTCCAAGCATCTGAAACTTAGACATGGTAAGCCTTAGAAAAACACATGCACCTTAGACAACTATATTTGACCACACTGGACAGGCATCAAACAAACAACATTATCATGATTTAACAATAAAAAAATATACAATGTCAACATTGAAAAAAAAAAAGTCTACTCACCAAGTTTCGAACCAAGTGTTCAGGCACTGGGAAAGAGGGGTAAAAACTAGATTCAGTATCCGCATTCTTTTGGTCAGTGTGTTGGTTTCCATATGTAAAAGAAACTGTATTATAGACACCAGTAATCTCCTGAACTGCCTCTGTATCTAAGTCTAAAAATAAGAGAAAAGGAGATCAAAATCAAATGAACACAAGGTCATCTTACTAAAAATGAAATCAAAACTACATATATGACATCGAAAGGGTATCAGCACTGAAAACAGTAGACACTTAAAAGAAAAGGCAAGAAATGTCTTACTTGTCTCTCTGAAAGTTACATCTTTAGCAAAATCATTTTGATCCTGCAAACTTGGGAAAGGTAATTGAAAGCATACACTACTCATGCAAATGACAAGCTATTACCCAAATTCCCAATTTTTATCTGAACACAATGTTAAAAGGAAATTCATATTTAATTGAAACCAGTAACGCGTCTTCAAACAAACATTATAAATGGAGAAGTTCTGTAGCCCGCACATAGAGAGCTAGTAACTAGACATCGTGCATTAAAGGAGAGGTGCCTATACATAGCATCCTCTTAATTAACCTTTTTTCACACTAAAATTTAAATCAAGTGGAGGAATTGTTTCTTTAATTTTTGGATACCAAAAACAAACTACAATGTTCTTCAATTGAGAGAGAAGCAAATCACTCCCATATATAAACAAAGATACAAGCTTCTAGTATGCAGAAGGTGATATATATATATATAGTCACACATATATATTTTTTAATTTATAATTCTGAAAGTTACATCTTTAGCAAAATCATTTTGATCCTGCAAACTTGGGAAAGGTAATTGAAAGCATACACTACTCATGCAAATGACAAGCTATTACCCAAATTCCCAATTTTTATCTGAACACAATGTTAAAAGGAAATTCATATTTAATTGAAACCAGTAACGCGTCTTCAAACGAACATTATAAATGGAGAAGTTCTGTAGCCCGCACATAGAGAGCTAGTAACTAGACATCGTGCATTAAAGGAGAGGTGCCTATACATAGCATCCTCTTAATTAACCTTTTTTCACACTAAAATTTAAATCAAGTGGAGGAATTGTTTCTTTAATTTTTGGATACCAAAAACAAACTACAATGTTCTTCAATTGAGAGAGAAGCAAATCACTCCCATATATAAACAAAGATACAAGCTTCTAGTATGCAGAAGGTGATATATATATATATATATAGTCACACATATATATTTTTTAATTTATAATTCTATAATTTCAAAAAGATCCAATTTCACACACACACAAATCCAAACTAGCAAAACAATAATTTAAATTCTTCTAAGCTCAATTCTTCTAAGCTCAAGCTCATCATCTACCACAAATTTCCAAACCTTACCCTAAATACTTAATTTAAATTTTGTAGCAAACAAAAAATACATGTATTAGAGTTAAACAATACAAGAGAAATAATAAATTAAAGAAAGAATACCTTGTGGTAGGGAGGGATAGGTTAAATCGAGGTATCGATCGTGATCAAGCTCAGATTCGAGAGAGTCGTGATGTTTGTGACGGTGGCGAGAGCGAGGCGGCGGGGGAGAGGAAAGGAGATGTCGGACGTCGTAACGATCGATGGAGAGAGAGTTCCATTCGACAAGTGCATCGGTGGAGTTGACGAAAGACGCCATCGTATCTTCGTCGAAAAGCAGAGCGTGGCGGCCAAACACTTCCAGATCCATCTTTGGAGTTGGACACTTTCCACAGAAACCCTAGAGTTTGTCTTTGGCTACCTAGGGAGGTGGCGTGACTCGGTGGCCGGCTAAGAATGTGTTTTGCAGTCTCTTTTCAAAAGTTTTTTTCTTTATAATACATTAAAAATAATATTTTTCTATAATTTTAATATATCAATATAAAAAATTAAAAAATTTATTTATTTTAAAAATATTTTTAAAAAATATCTTAAAATAAAAGAAACTTCACTCACAAACACACTTTAAATTCAATGACTTATTATTATTATTATTATTATTATTATTATTCTAAATAGCTAATGGAAATAAATTATAAATTATTTTTAAAATTTTGCAAAACAAATTAAATATCCTTTATCATTTTAAAAATTAAATAATTGTTTTAATTTTTAATTTAAAATTATTTTTATCTCAAAAAAATATATATTTCCTCATCTATCTTTATATATTTTCTTTCATATATTAATGAAAATAAACTAAACTAAAACAAATATGGAATTAAAAAGGAATTATAAACAAATTTAAAATATATAAAATAATTAATAAATTATAAAAATTAAAGAGAATATTTAATTTATTTAAAAATAAATAAATAAACTAATTTATAATTTACTTCCAAAAACATTATGTTTAGTAATTAAATCACGCAAGTCTTATTATTAAAATGTCAAAATTCTATTAGATCATTTAAGACTTAAAAAAAAAATAGAAGTTACTGAAAACATAGTAATATTTTAATATTTTAAAAAATAAAATTTTATGTTCAAATACAATATTTTTCTATCTAAAAAAATTAAATAACTACTTTTCTAATTTTCCAAAATTGTTCTAAATTTAGAAAACACATTGTAAAAGTTCCCCACTTTGTATAACTATATATATATATATATATTCAAATAAAATAATAAACAATTCAGTTTTTTTAGTTTATATACAACACAAAACAATATAAAAGATTGTTTTTTATATTTTTGTATTTAGTTAATGTCGTAAATTTTATAAAGCTAACTGGAAAAAAAAGTAGTCAATAATACAACTTTTTTATGATAATTCTTATTTTAATTTAAATAAAATTAATATTATATAATTAAATTATCACAAATAAACAATATTGAGATAATTATTTTAAATTTTGATTATGATTTTTAATAAAATATAGTGTAATCTTGATATTTTTTTAATTTTATTTTTGATAAAAAGATTTGTTTTTATTTTCAATAACTAAACATTTTATTATTATTATTTTGATGGAAACAAAAACTAGAAAAAAATCCAATTAAAAAAAATATTTTTCTATCTAAAAATACCCCTTCATTTTTGCTGCATTTAATGAATACCATAAATGCAAAAACAAAAAAAAAACTATAAAAAACACCGGGTTTTTATTATACCCCTCCTAACATTAAACTATTCTTTAAATAGTATTTTTATTTTACTTACTATAATTTTTTAAGAATTTATATATTTTTTATTTTTATTTTTATTTTTAACATTAAATTTATTTAAAATAAGACAACATAATTATTTTTATTTTTAATAAAATTTTCTTAGATTTTTTTCTCAATTTCATCTTTATCATTAGATTAGTAAAAAATTAGAATTTAAATTAATTTCAGTCTGTTTTTTATAAGGTTATAATTATTTTAAGACTCGGATTATAAGTTTGATGGATTAACCTTGATTTAAGTGTTTTTTTAATAAATTTTATCTTTTAATATTTAGTTATTTGAGAATTAAGTTTTATAATTTATTTTAATTTGCTGTTTAATATATTATTTCAATCTATCTTGAATTCACTTGAGTGATTTTTATTATTATTTTTAATTATATTTTTTTCTAGTTTTATTTTTTGATATTAAATTTAATAAAAATTGAACTTTATAATTTGTTTATAGACATTGACAAGTCAACTTGAATAGATTCAAATCAATTCAATATATTATTTTTTTAATATTTTTCAAAAAAATTATATTTTAAATATTTATTTTAAATTCAACTATATTTTTATTGGTTATATGTGTTACTTTTAAACCTGCTAAGAAAAATAAGTCATGTCAAATTAATTTTTATATAATTTATTTTTTTATACTAGAAAAATATCAACAAAACCGAGATATTTTTTTAACATTAAAAAAAAAAAAACCAAGTTAGGATATAGAATCAAATAATCCTAAAAGAATTGTATTATACGAAGTAAACCGGAAATAAATAAATAGAAGTAGTGGATTGGTATGAGACACGCGAGTCCACTAGGTGGTGTTACGATCGATTTCTACCATCTTTATTCCTGAAGATTACGAGAGTCCAAAATAAACATTCCAAACCTGCAGGAAATGTTCAAGAAAAAGCTGAAAATTGGCCGAGATTATTCTTAGAAGATTCTATAAGTTCTTCAGGGCAGTGTTTTTTATTTATTTATTTAAAATAATTTAATGTCCTATCCTGTTTAGGTTTTTTTTTTCCTGACCGATTAGCACAGTAATATTTGCCATTAATATTTTCTTAGACAGAAAATGGCTTCCAGGTCAATTATCTGTCCCAATATCTATTTCTCACTCCCTTTACATGCTTTCTTTATTTCCTAGTGTCTTTTCTTTTCTATAATTTACTTGTTTAATTGCTTTCTCTACTATGAAATTTAATGTTTAATTTTCTTTAGTGTTTTTTGCAAGTTCTATGCTTGATATGAACATAAATCTTCATGATTTGTTGCTCGATTTAAATTGTGTCGTTTAGATTGAGATAAATATCTCATGTCTATCTAGATGAAAACTTATTAATAATCTTTTGATTATTAATTCATGCTGATCTTTATGGTTTATACGACCGATATAGATCATTGGATTTATATCGTAATTTAGCTTTTGTGTCTAAATTCAATATTGTCGAGTATGATTTCTTTAAGATAATCATTTATTGTTTAGATTACTTCACTAATCCTTGCTTATTCGGACTTATTATCACTAGATTTTTGAAAAGATCCACGATCATGCTTGATCGGGAGGTTGGTGCTGCTTTCTTATGAGTCTTCCAGCTACTCGAAGGAAGGAAGACAAAAATATTGGTAACATGTAAATGGGGACGCCTGCTAGATCCAGTAATAGAGTCTTGCAAGAATTCTAAGAAGACAGCTGACCCACAAAAGGCGCGTATTAGTAAGAACAATATTGTGAGAAAACCCGCAAACTCCCTGTCTGAAAATCAGAAAACCAGTGTTCATAGTTAAATTCTCAAAAAAATAAAAAAAATTGATGATAATTAAGATGTAGAATTGTTATAAATTGGGATAAAAAAATTTAGTAATTTAATTTAATTCTTGAATGAAATAAAATAATAAAATTAATTTATAAAATATTAATAATAATGCATGTGAAAAATATTTATGATTGAAGTTCTATGAATTCATAAGTATGTGTGACACCTAATGAAGTACAATATATAATTATATAGACATAATATTTATTAAGAGGTTAGTGTCACTGAGTAGTTAATAACACCAACTTAAAGTTTGATGAGCACAGATTAAGCTTTGAATCCTTGTATTATTAAATTTTATTTCCTAAGAAAATAAAATAATTTTTAGAGATTGGTATTGGCTGAATTCAAACTCGAGATAAGATAATATGTTCATTAACTATTACCTACTCACCACTTAAATATATATATATATATATATTTAAGGAACAAAATTATGAGTTATATTTTGTAAATTGCATGAAATTTCTTTTTTTCTTATATTTGAGGACGACGACCATTAAAGAAGAAAGAAAGCTTTCTTCTCTTTGTTACTCACAACCTTCACTCCAAAGTGAGAGTTGAGGATGGTAGTTAGTGAAAGAAGCAAGAGAGACATCTTAAACCGAAAATAAAAGAGAGTTAAGGATTTGGAAGTTGAAGGCTATGGAGAAGCTAGCATGAGAATTTTTGCATAGGGATGAAAAAACTAAGAAAGAACACCAAAGAAGGGATTGAATAGCTTCAAACTAGATTGGTAAAGTGCCCACTAACCTAATTCTTGTTGTTTTTCATGTCTACTTTCTTTAAAAGGGAAAGACTTTTCAATTGCTAATTATAGAGTTCTGGTGCAAAATAAGGAAAAATGCCTATTTTGATGTTAATTTCTTAAAATAACATGAATTACATGCTAAATAGAGCAAAATTATGAAGGTTATTGAAAAGAAATACAGGGAAAAATATGTATTTAGTCCCAATTAAAGATATTAAATGAAGGGAAAATTTTATTTGAATTTCTTATGAATTTATGTGTAGAAGATATTTTGATGGCTTAAATATTTATAGACAAAGGTTGTTGTGATAAGCATGAATTTGTATGTAGGGGTTATTTTGATGGCTAAAAATTATATTAACAAAGATGGTGGTAACAACTATGAATTTATATGTATAATGACTATTTTAATGGTTTAAATGTATATGAATGAAGCTTATTGTAACCACCATAAATTTGTATGTGTAGAGGTTGTTTTAATGGTTTAAATATGCATGGCAAAGGCTATTATGGCATCCTTTCGGATGTCCTTAACCTTATCTTAAAGGTTATAGATTTTTCACCATTGTTTGTGTTGATATAGAATAAAAATAAAATAAAACACAAGTTTTCTAAGAACACACACTAGGTATAATTGATTAAGATCTTCTCATTTAAAGATTTATTTGGAAGTGTAATTTTTGTTGTTTTTTAAATAATTTTTCATGTCTAAATAACATGCTCATGATGTTTTTTTATTTTGAAAAAATTATTTTTAACATCACTTTATCAAAATGATTTGAAAACATTAAAAAATATTAACTTAAAGTAAATAAAAAAAATTACATTTTAAATTTTTTTAAAAATACTTTTAAAATACAAAAAAAAATCTCTAAATTACAGGTTCTTATATGTCTGAACGAATAAAGAATCAAACCAAACTTGTTTCTTGAATAGCTACTAGAGTCATCCAATTAACACATGTTACAAATCCTTTTAGCTTGTGATGGTGCCATGCCCAGGAGAATGAGTAGGTTTTAGAAAAAGTGTTTATTTTCTTACATAAAAAAAATAGCTGATTAAAATGTATCTACCATATCAATTATGTGGTATTTATATAGAAGAGAGTTATTGATGTGTTAGGACTACCGAATAAAAGTCTTAGATTAAATTGTTTTTCTCAACTTAATCCTATTAAATTCAGGCTCAATCACTTTTAACTAATGTCTATATGTATATTTATCAACATCTCCCACTTCATACGGGAGATGAAATGTGCGACTATATGAGAAAGGAGGAATGTTATATTAAGCCATCATTAAACTAATATAACAATAAAATTCAATTTCTCATTTGTACCATTAACTAGATAATCCCTTAAGATCCAACATCTTTAATCCCTTTAAGTAATATCAAAAGCCACGCATAATCTCTCGTATCTTTGTACTTGTAGTTATGTTGAATACACAAATTTAAAAACATTACAGTGGTACACAACAGTTCTTCCTTGGCCTCTCTTGACTTAGATGATTCATAACCCTTGAATAACATGTTAAAATAGCAATATCAAGTTAAATTGCATGGTCTTGTGTATTTTTTAAAATTGATTTCAAAAATAAATATCATAAAATAATAATAAAAGAGAATGACACCTTCCTTTAAAACTAAATATAATTTATATAAATGATTATTTATGTCTTTTAAACTTACTAATACATTAAACACTTTCATAAGATTAATAGTAAGTAATTTTATTATAGTTTATTTTGATGATATTATGATTCATAGCAAGAATTTAGAAAAACATGTTGAATATTTAAGAATTAATTGGTTGTTTAGCAAAAATAATGTTTATACGATAATCCAACAAAGCAAGACTTTTGCATGAAAAAAAATATATTTATTGAATATTTTGTTAGTACAAAAAGTATTTAGAAGAAAAGGAAAAATATTAAAGTTATCTAAGAATATCCTAAACTTATTTCAATTACCATCGGAAAAAGTTTTCATAGTTTAGCTAATTATAAAAAACTCATTACAACTCATATGAATAGACTACTAGCAAATTAAACCCAACAAACCATTAGAAATATAAAACAAGCAATAATAAATTTTATTTTAGATAGGATGATTTGAAACGATAATACTTTTTCTATAATATAACTAATTCCTTACCTTAAAACTCATCAGAATAATTATGATTTCTAATAATCATAAAATGAAGTAAATTGACAACTGCCATTTTTACTCATTCTACTCATTTTAATTGGCTACAACGTGCAACAATACCCGTATCCTTCATTTAAGAATTTCAATTTTAGCATTACCATATTATTACAAGCGCTATCATTCATCAATAAAATAAAAATCATAATAAACTTAATATTATCCTCATCCTTGTCTTTTTTTAGCATCCCATCCATTGTGACCATGTCCTCATCACTAGCACCATTGCCATTCCACGATATCACCATTTAATTATAATAAATAAATTAATAATATTTTTTCATATTTTTAATTAATAATATATTATTATGTTTCTTAGATCAACACACGAATTCATTTTTTTTCTTTTGTACATCTTTGTTAAAAAAATAATAAACATTTTCCAAAAAACAAAGCATAAAACAAATTTTGTAAGGAAAAAAAAAAACAGAATAGAAAGTCGTACCACAAGAGGCCCTTAACTTCCCGTTGTTTTCTCTTTCTTTTTTCTTAAATGAATAACCGCTCAGGGAATATAAATGTACATTTCCAAAATCAACCATTTAACATTTTGATAGATCATAGTGTTGTGCAAATATCAGACTGCTACAGGTGGAGGCAACTGATCGTTTAAATATTTGATAGTGGACTGCAAGTACCTGTCATCAGCACGAAGGCACAACCTGGCAGTTTCGATCAGCTTCCAGCAAACTTCTAATATATCCTGACATACCTGCACAAAAGAGGAAAGGTCCAATGGAATCTTTGATTAGTTAAGGCATCAAATTTTCAAATTGCAACACATGGAAAGCAAAGACTTTTCTGCCAGTTGCTCAAACAGGCTACTGGGGCATCGCCTATATTTCCTTGGCTCCAGATTTGGGGAAGCTTTCACAGAGGGATTAGCTGTTTGGTAAACTTTTTGGGGGGCGACAAATCACCCATGAATTACAGCATATGCAAACTATTAAAATTGTAAATATTGGCTAGTTAAAAGGTGTGCGTCATACACATGATGAGCAGTGGGTCCTAAGCAATCTGATTCAATATCCTACTCCAGCAAAAGAAAGTCCTTTTAAATATTGACAGTTAGGGGAAAAGAAAGGGTATTTATAATTTATTTATACTTCAAAGAGGTCACTGGGGCAGAATAATTTGACGCTTTAAGATGAAAAGGTTACCTGAGTGCTCAAACATATATCCCCAGGATAAAACATGAGAATGGGGCAAACCATTTCCAGAAAAGATTTGTAATGGATAAATAGAAATTTCAGCTGGTCCTAACGGGTGCAATTGGCATGGTGATTAGGCTGTTGGCATGGCAGGTTTAATGCCCATCCACTGGTGCATATTCCTTGCACTGATGGAAGATGACAGCCAATGTACCTCTCTATGATAGAAATGAATTGTGCAAATTCCATTTTTCATGATCAAACAATTTGCACTAAAATTAAGTCATCAAAAGATAACTGAGAAACATACCACAAAAGATGATGCAATGCAGTTGCAAGCTTCGAGTGCCATGGTTCCACGAGCAGCCTTCATTAGAATACATCACATCAGCATATGAGAAACATGGCCTATTACTGGCATGGTGGCATTACAACTCATTTGTTGAATGCTTTGTTACCTTTGGTGGCTCTTGTTCAATGAAACTAATGAGATTCTGAAGAACACACTCAGACAATGCAGCAATTTCATGTGCATAGGACGGATCACCAAAGAATAACATCTCATTGCCCATAATCTGAATAAACCAAACAGAAAATCATAGGAACTTTCAGATGTAAACCAAACTTATAAAAGAAATTACATGTGCATGCAACACTGGGCTTGGATTGTTGCAAGAAACTCAGTATGAGACAAACCAAAGGTAGCAATTAAAGGCAGCATAAACAACAATGCTACTACTTCGCAGTAGCTGGGGTTTTTTCCAAATTGTCATTCATGAAATGTCTCATTTCATGCTTAATTAAATCCAAGGGAGAATGATGCTAGCAATATATGAAAATATCTAATGCCAGAGCATATTCATTTTCATATATAATATTCCAGCTCATATCACATGGTTTTTAGTTTACTGCGGTTAGTTAATCACTAAAAGATGTATATAAAATAAAAATTGTTGCCGACACAGAAATAATATTGAGAGTTGGAGCCAACCACCCACCTGAAAATAGTAAGAAATAGGCATTTGAAATTTTTTTTAAAACTTAAACATGAAACCTTAAATTGGAAGAGAAGTAGAAGTACCTCTGCACAGTATGGATAGTATGGGAGCTTATCCTGAGAAAGCGTTGCCAACAACAAAATTATCCCACAAAATAACCTTATCTTCATTCTTGGAGTCATCCTACAACAACATTTCATGAAGATGAGGTTTGTTAAATTAAATTGATAAATTTCAAAACTAATGCGGTAACAAACAAGGCTTACCATGACTTGGAATAAATGAGAGAGAGAATGCTATTTGGAAATCTTGTGATGCCTTGGTCAGGATTACCTACAGATTAGAACAAATATTCATGTATTAAAAAGAGAGAGAGAGAGAGTTAAAGGAACAGTGTGACTCTGCAGAACATAAATCTTACACATGACAACTTGACAGCATGCCATAGAAGATTATTCTCATTCATTTTCTTATGATGCTAAACCATTCTCAATCGAAGATAAACTCATGCAGCACCAGGTTTGGTTTTACAGTTTCTGATTTTTTCAAAACCTCTGTTTGATTTTTTATTAAAATCCCAGGTAAAATATTAAGCAGCAAAATCAGAATAACTAACCAAATTCAGGACTATCTAATAAGCAGTTAACATGAAAAGAAGAGCTTTCCACAATGAACTAATGAAAATTCTGACCTCATTACAACAAAAATTGGTTGAAATACAGTATTCTCACACCTTTATTATCCTTTCTAAAGGCTTGTATAAAAGAATACTTGTCTAAAAATTTCAGGATGTCATTTTGGAAAAACAAAGGATTGTTCGGAAGACATCCCAAAGAAAGTAACGAAATAAATACGCCATATGAGCTTAAATTTTCACCAGTTAAGCTAGAGATAAAAACAATGATAAAAGTTTTCAGAGACCTGGAAACATAACCAAGAGGCTACATAATTTTTGAATGGATGAGAGCATTCCACCAGCATCAATTGATGTTCTGGAGCCTACACAAAGTGTACAAGCCAATTGAACAGCCAATAAAAATCATAACATTATATCACTCATAAAGTAAGACCACATTTAATTTTAAGGTCTGTGTTACAGATTGGACTTGTCAAATCAAATACGTGCACGCATCATAGACCAAGACATGTCACATCTGTGCCCAATTTCAAACTGTTACACATACTTTTCATGTCAAGGGAAAGAGTAGCTATCGAGGATAGAAGTGCCTACATTTTCCAGCAAATTTATCCACATCTGTTTTTTATGTATGTGTTTGCTTTATCAATGTGGAAATACGATATCAACTTCCTTGGTGAAAGGTAAAGACTTCAAAACAACAAATACAGAAACCTAGAAATCAGATGTACAATATTGAGAAGTATCTCTAAATGTCCCTCTATTTGTATGCTGAGACAACTGATCATGAAAACCCACCTACTGTGTTGCAATTAAAGAATTGTTTATCACATCAAACTTACTGTGCCCAATGCGATAGCATGGTTAAATTTTAATTTTCCAAAAATGATGTTCAAATGTGGCAATTTCTTTGGAATAAAGCAAATCATAATCATTTCTGCATTTTGCTCATTACACAGTGACTACCCCAAGGTTGGCATTTCAAGTTAACAATTTAATGCTCTGACAGTTACTTTAATTCCTATCCAATAATAGCTTTCGATTTTTGAACTTCAAAATGCTTCCAATAATGTTACATGTCTATTTCAAAAATAAGATGCATAGAATATAAGTGGACAAAGTTTGTTCTCTCACAGTTATACGGGTTTATATCCCCGTATTAGCACTCTGATTTTTTAACTTGAAAACAAAAGAAAATGTAATAATATTAGATGTCAATTTTGAAAATGGGCCAAACTCAACAACATCCATTCAAAGTCCAGAGCTTAAGTAGTTGGTGTTTTGGAAAAATAAAAACCAAGAATGTAACCTTCTCTGATTAAATTTAGCAATTATCTGAGAAAGGGATCAGTTGGCACAGTACATTATGATTTGTGTAAGTTTATAACCAGAGAGATTGTTACCAAAAAATGTATAGGATAGGATAGTATATATCAGCTGATGCAGTTCACAACCAAAGATATTACATTTTTTTTATTCTGTATTATAACTGAGAAATGATTAGAAATAACTGAATACTCATAAATTAAGGACAGATGGCAAGCATCAAATAAATTGATTGGTCAGGAACTGACTCAAGTGCTTCAATTGTAAGAAATGATGAACTAACCATCTGTCAAGTCAAAACATTCTAGGCAGCTTATTGCAGAAACCACCAGGCCATCTGAATGAGAAACTAAACCACCTAATAAAGCAACCTGAGATATCAAAACGAATATGATGAACATATGGGGCTTACTTGCAGCACCAGATAGTCACATCAAAGGCAGGAACATTACCTCAGCGGTCTCAATATAAAGATTAAACTGCACAACATGCTCTAAAACAGAAGGTATTGTGACCTCACTAAATGCTATGCAAGATTTGACAAAATTGAGGTGCTTTCTTCCATCTTTCAAAGCTTTGATAGCCAAACAATTGCTTGAATGGACTAGAGTCACCTGCAAGAAATTTCAAGTACTGGATGAAGATTTTTTAAGAGAGCGACAGAACCTCTTATTTCAGAACACACAGGTTTCTAGGGTACATTCAGAGTCAATTCCATCTTCAGTTTATGAACTGAAACTAGTTCTGTGAAGACAGTATATGAAAATCTTAAAAAAAAAAAAAAAAACCAACATATTAAACACACAAAATAACTTCTCTCCAATTACGTTCCCTTTCTAGCTAGGTCAATTGTCAATGACTTTAATTTCATTAACTGTTTCTTTGTGAACAATGTCAACAACATAGCCATCATGATAAATAAGTTTGAATGTCACTGGGTAGTTAGACATTTCCATTGCACTTTTAAACATTAAGTATTCCACTGCCACACAGTATTGATGTATAATCCTCATACTACTCTCTGGTCTCTCTCCCCTCCTTTTCCACCACTAATAATTAACATCTTTTCACTTTCTTCTCTATGCATGGTTTTAAATTGCAGTTATGATCGTGAATCATGGACTTTCATAAAATAACAGTGGTACCATCACAGTGAGGTCATTGCTGTTGCAAATCACTAGCAAGACAAATCTTTTCATGATGCATATTTTATAATAATTCACTAAATAAAAACAATATCAACATTTCTAGTAGTTAGACATATCATGCAAACAATACATAATAACTTAAATTTATGTCAAAAATATTCATTTTATTAAGAAATCCTGGAAATCAAACATGGTTAAATTTAAAGATAATAATAGAACAAATTAACTTAAAATTACAACCTAGGTTAGTACAGTATTAGTAGCCAGAACTGAAGTCAATTTAATCTAAATTTCTAATAATAAACTATAAACAATTATAATTAATTAAATCCAAAAAATAAATATAAAAAATGAATAAATTAGGTTAAGAAAATTAAATGAACCACCACTAACACAAATGTTAGTGATGAGAATTAAAGCTCAATTTAACAAATATTTTAAAATTCTAACCAACTAAAATTGTTAGCAAAAAAGTTTTGAAAGTTATTTCAAAAATAATTTGTGGAAGGCCTTTAATAACTAGAACTCCAAAAGAACTACCACTCGGTACTCCCGGGTCATAGAAAAAATGAAAAACAAAAAATGAAGATGAAAGCAGGCCAATATCTTCAAAACATGGGCTGTGACAACCGTTATCCAATATAATGACTTTTTGAAGCAGGAGCTTTTGGAAGAATAAATATTTTCCTCACTAATTTTAGTTTTTTTAATTAGCTTAGGAATCCTTATACTATTTAGACTCTATATTAGTCATGTAACTTCTAATAGTGATTTCTCTTCCTATAAGGATTGGGTGTTTAGGAGTGTGGTAGCAATTGTTTTACAAAGCATTTTTCGTTCGGAGAGGCATCAAATTAATGTTTTTTTCATTTTTTAAAAATTTATTTTTGACATCAAGACATCAAAAAAATCCAAAAACACTTTAAAAAATTAGTTTAAAGCAAAAAAAAAAATTCAAATTTTGACAAAAAACAAGTTAAAACTTAAAGGCCAACGCACTTAGGATTTAGACCTAGAACTAGTATAAATAGGGCTTCCTGTACTATTTTTCCAGGACATGTCATATTTTCTATCAATTAATTTAGGTTTTAGAGGTTGTCTACAAACGCTAAACCTATGTTTCTATTCCCAGCTTCAATTTTCTTCTAGTTTTAGCCATCATATTAACTGTTTATTGCTGCTTTGAGTTGATTTATCTTCCCAGCCTACCTCAGTTTTTGGTACAAAGTGCCGTTAGCAATATGATAATAGCAGTAACGAAACTTAATGCTGATTTTCTGTTACATAGTGGCTGTTACATAAGTAACCGCATTTTTTAAAACAATGCCTCTATATGTCAAATGTCTCTAAAAATCTTTATTTCTTTTTATTCTCTTTTCCCTTCCAATATTTTGAAGGTGCATGAGCACCGCAGCTGGTATATACAAAGTTGTACTGCAACATGAAGATACCTCTGCTAACAAAGGATACCAAAAACATTGGAGCCCTCCATGTTCTATAACTTGAACCTCTTCCTGGCTGCATATAACAGAGTTCAATAATTTTGTATATAGAATTAAGATTCCCTACTTCCATTGTGAAGGAGTACCTATTACACTCAAGTTTGGACAGCACGATCAGTAGAAACACTAATTAAAGGCATATTCCTAAATATAGTACAAACACAGTCATCTTAGCTTCAAAAGCATCTAAAGCATACAGGAGAAAATTGTATAACATTTTAAAAGTGTAATTGTAATGCTGGATATGCTAGAATTAGAGATCTTGTAACCTAAGGAGGAAAAAAGGGCTCTATTTCTATACATTTCATTTATAAAAAAAGGAGTTCTGACCTTGAGTTCATTTATGATACCGAAAGCTCCACGGCATTCAACTAAAAACGTTAGATGTCTTTCCATCTCTGTCCCATAGTCAACCTAATAGTCAAGAGCAACAATAATTGTCAACCGATCTAATGATAGGCAACGTACACATCATAGAACATAAGGAAAGATGTATACAGCTAGCTGAGATTAGTTACCATCTCAACAAAACGAGAAATCAGTCGTATTGGCTGCTGGTATTCATCATCTTTCATACTTCCAAAATCGATGACATCATGCAGAGACTGAGAAATTTCAAAAAGCAACTGTATGGTTGACAGATCATGCAAATAACCGGTCCTGCACAAGATATAGTCAGAACTGGACTAAGAGTTGATAAAAAGTTCTTCAAACATTGTCATGCATGATAATTAGAAAAGAACATATTAAAGTGTAAGGAAAGGGGCACATATTGAAGTACAAAGAACTACAAAATAATGAATGAAGATACTGAAAATGGTTTTCCAGAATCTTATTTCACAAATGAATCTACCAATGTCTGTCACATCATGTAATTTCATCCTGTATTTTTGTTGTGTAGTCTAGGATTGAGTATTTCATGTTGTAAGCAAGATTATTAAATAATGCAATGGTTCACCAGTTTTTTTTTATACCTCTAACAAGACCATGAAAATTTAGATGTTTTGAAACCTTAGCAATAGATGGTTCATTTAAAAGAAAAAAAAAAAGAGGAAAAGAAAGAAAGGAGAAGCAAAAGGTGGTTCTATGAACGAAACAACTTCCCAAACTCTGAAAGTTCCATGAAATCATAATGCCACATTGTTTGTGATTAACACAACTCTCTCAAAACCACTAATGGTATTTTCAGTGTGCTACATATTTAAAAGAAGAGCACACCAAGCCCTTGTATCCATACAACTTATCAGATAACCGCACACCAAGCCCTGTCTCCATACAACTTATCAGATAACTGCACACCAAGCCCTTGTATCCATACAACTTATCAGATAACTACCTAGGTCAGACATACTTGGTTGCTGCAGTGTTTACTAAGCCATTATTGGTATGCACCAACCTACTAGACTACAAAAATCCTCCTATAGACCGACAGATATTTTAGCAGGCTCAAGAAAATGAATGGCATCAATGCAACGAAAAACAAAAATAGTTAGAAAGTAAACACACATTAGATTTACCAGGATGATATACATAGGTAATGAAAGTTACCTTGTCGCCATACTAAGGATATGCATGTTGATGTTACTCCTAGTGTTCCCATACATTACATCTAAGATTTCAAGAAAATGGTCCTGCAGAAATAGATCACAACAGATTGCTTGTTAGCAGCTAAATCAAATTCCATCATGGCGTTGAACCACAAACCATTTACTTTCTCAGCATGTGCATGCTTTACAAGCAATTAATAAAAACAAGGGTACCGGGGGTGTGATGGATTCTGCACTCTTATCTTACCAAAGCAAGTACATCGTGCAAGTCTGTGAAATGAGAAAGAAGCTTCATCAAAATCGACTTCAAGCTTTCAAGTTCATCTTCATGTATTTCTTTATGGCATGCTCGCTTTGAAATACCCTCTAAAATGGTTTTCAAATGATTATCCTGGCATAATCATTGGACTCAGAGAACAGATAACTACAGCACCAAACACACAGAAGAATACCAACAATACAGCATAAAAGAGGCACAAATAGGAAAGCATTGCATTCGGCAGTTGTTATTTATTAGCAATGATTAAAGTAAAAGCAACATGGTTTTCTGTTCTATTACCCTTCCAGAACTGAAGAGCAGTGGGTGTGATCTACAACCACGTGAAAGAGAACATCCTTAGACTCACAATCTCCGCACGTGTTCCTTAAGATATGTGCTTGAAATCCCTTAAGCTTCTCAGCATAGCACTGATTTGTATTAAATTCTACATGCTGAGTCTTTTACAATTGACTTGTTATTCTCAGAACCAATTTAAATCCCTTAAGCTTCCCAGAATCACTTTGCAAGGTGCAGTACAAAGTGGTCACAGCCAAGAAATGCATCTCAGCAAGATATCATGATATCATCAGAACCAAATTTGGGGTGTGGCTCCAGGAATGGAAGCGGCCAAACAGCATGCACAAGAGCTATTTCATAAGAAATTAAGGCAAACAAGGCCAAAAGGAGCCAATGCCGGAACACATCCAAACTTACCATCTGATTTTGAAGAACAATGCCCATATAAGCATCCACAACCATCAAGTACTGATCAAGTCTATCATATTGAGCAACTGCCTGGAATTAATAGACAACATACAAGCATAGCAATACAGTTAAGAGTAGCTTAAGAAAATGAGTGTGTGCGTGTGTACATATCAAAGAACACTCTTCTAAAGAGCTAAATGTTGATTAAACTTGCAATAATGTCAAATTCTATCATAATTTACCATAAGCTCCGCAGCCATTCCACATCATTAGAATAGCCAAACTTTAACTTTCAAATTAGATACAGGTGCTTATACTGCAATGGCTATCAAGCATTCTTGAAAATGCACGACTCAACAAGAAAATCACAACCAAAAGCAATACAAATGAACATCGAGCAAAAAAGAAAGTAGAAAATCCTACCACATGCCCTTTATAATAAGTAGACACGAAGGACATTGAAAAATGTTGGATTAACAGAACAGAATACTGAAAAAGATTGTCTAGAATATTGGAAAGGTAGCTCACACAGCTATTTAAAAGGGAGATGAGCCATTCAAATTTGCATATATTTCATTTATTTATATAGAAACAAAATATTGGCATATGGGTAATTGAGTTACTAATTTGTATTGTTTAGTTCTTAGCATCAAAATATGTAAGTGTTTTACTTTATCTAGCAAGTCTAGCACCTATCTCTGCCATTTTTATGGCTACTAAAGTTCATATTCACTGCACCCTAAACAAACTTCTACAACTGCACAGAAGAACAAGCCATGACTACCAATGAAACCAAGCCTCAAGGAAAAGCAACATTCCCACCAGAACTTCCTGGAAATAAAATGTACGCCAGAAGTCCTGGAAGAAGCCTTCTTCAAAGCTAATGACTTCAAAAACAACTCTTCCACCTTACTTGGGGTTTTTCCCAATGCTCGAGACTCGCACCCAATTCCACATATCCTGGCCACAATACAATACATGAAAAGAAGGCTGTGATGCTTCTCACCACTATTACTGTCCATCAAACAAATAGCAAGTTGCGGTGCCTTAAGAGGTCCCCTTGCCTTAAAAAAATTGCAACTATTGATTTTATTAAGAACTATTGTCCAAATAAAAGTATTAACCTTGAAGGGTTCCTTCACTTTCCAAAGACAATGGGCAAGATGGAAAGGTAAAGGAATAGGAGATTGGGCAAGATGAGAGAGATAGCATTTGCAGGAAAAATTCAACTTCTAAGTGGGGCACCTTCCCCTTCCTATATGCTCGAATTATTAAATCACCCCCCTCATTGATATTGGTGGCCTACCCATAATTTGCAGGGAACAAAATCATCTCATACACAACATGTGTACCGTACACATTAGGCATAAAAGTAAAATCATTGATGAATTTGAAAGATAATAAAACAGGAATATAAAGCTCTAAGGACCTGAATAACTTTATCCACTACTGAGCAGACAATGTCCAGTTTAGATCTACTTTCACTGAGCCTGAATCCAAGTAACCTGTAATTCAAGCACTGAACCAACCAAAAAATAATACTAACTCAAACATGGCATCTAAATTTTGAAATAGAAAAACTAAATGACAAGATTGTGAAGTCCTTGCATGCACGCAACATGGGCAATACCTGATCGAAATAATGATCTTGGCTGCACTCAATCAGATGAAGGATACCCAGAAAATTGGACCTAATTACTTCAGTTGGAAGTTCTTTCAGTAGATGGTGAAGAACAAATGAGATACAAGGGGAACTCCCACATAAATCTTCTCGATTCCTTCCCAATCCTAACTCCAGAAGTACAGAATCTACTTGCCTCTTTCAATAGAAATAAGTGAGTCAATCTAACAATACAACACAAGCCACAACTAACTTACAGCAGCAATTTGCGATGAGATACTTCTGCAATGTACTACAGTGTTACTAAGGAGCACATGGCTGTGTCTCTTGTAATGAAAGAACAAAAAGTCGGAATGAGTTTTGCGAAGCCCAAATGCTAAATTGTTGTACTATTCTCTCCTTGTACTACTAGAGTTCGGAACAATTTAAATATCAAAGAAACTTTGTCAACTGACAGCACATGGTTTTGCTGCTGTACTCTGAAAGCTTGTGTTGAGATTTCAACAAAGAAAATTAGGAGTGCTGCTGCAACCATAATTACCAAAGAAACCAAATACTGACCTGAGACTGAGAGGTATTCTCAAATATGCATTTCATAATATATTCAATAGTTGGTTCCATCAGACTAACAAGCAACCTTTTCTTGTCAGCAAAATGTCCATCCTCCTCCACTGATAAATGAAGCATCAATAGAATTTTGGTGTCGTTAACACAGGTGACCAGGTGCCCTGCTACATTAAAATTAACATAATATGTCAAATAGAAATGAGATAGTGTATTGCAACTTTTTTATCCTTTCAGCAGGTGAACTGGTGATGACTGGGCATGGTCAACTCAAAATGAAACACAACACTGAAATTTTCCAAAAGAGACCAAATGTCAGACCTCTTTGTGGGAAAAGTGATCTTTCTATACCTTAGCAGTGAGAGCACAACTTTTAAATGCAAACTGCATGAGCTGGCATGTTCATCCCTACTGGTGTCATACTTCTCTTTTTCTACATCAAACAACCGCCCCCAATCCCCCACCCATTCACCAATGCAAGAGAGAGAGAGAGAGAGAGATAACCAAGAGATAGTCCCGTCCATTCACCAATGAAAGAGAGAGGGAGAGATAACCAAGAAAAGAACTATCTCCAGTCAGTAAACAACATTTTTTGCTCTATTTGTTTGACTCCATTCACACATTATCTTTGCCTGATCTTTTCTCCAGTGCTTCTTTCTCCCCTTACAGGCCAGGGGTAAGAGAAGAGAGGTTTATGCAATTTAATAAAATGTATGTGTCATTTTAGATCAACTTAAAAATGCCATTTATATGTTAGGATAGATTAGCAATGGAAAAGAGCTATGATGAGAAAAATGGAAACAGGATACAGAATCTAAAAGTCATAATAGGAAAGAAAGAACTCAACAGGTACAGTCTCACAGATGGTTTTTGGATGGTGCTCCTAGATGTGAGCAGTTGAGAATATCACAAGGGCAGAATCTGTATATTCTATGTTGTGAGCATGATGATATAAATAGACATTAACCTAATTTTTAGAAAACCTGATTTTTAGTGAACTTCCAATCATTCCTCTCAAGTTTTATCTCCCTCTATTTTCACATCTAAACCCTGGCATAAAACATAAAGATGAGCATAATCTAATATGGCCTGCTGCATAATAAGATTCTATATTTCTAGCAGGACCAAATCAAACTCATATTTGATCTGGATCTTCAACACAAATCAAACCGGCCTAATTAGATTTGAATAAAACTTGACTACATGAATCCGGAAAAGGTGTGTCAAACCCACTACATAAGACCACACATTTGGTAACTTGAAATCTAATAATATTTCACACTCTGAAAATAGTATATGAATGGCAATAAGCCACTTCTGAAATTAAGCAGAAACATATACCTATATCAGACAAAGGCAACTTCCTTGCACAGTGGGCCATGTACAAACGGCAGTAGGCAGATGCTAATGGATCAACTACCCCTCTTGCCATCATTACGAGGCGCTGGAGACTATCTAGAGGTTGGTCAATCAGAAAACGCCAGCAAGGAAATATAGCCAACTCCAAATAACTGAAGCACAATACCCAGAAACAATATGTGAGAGAGAAAAGAGAACAAAGCTCACAAGACCATATATTAAAAGGAAAACGAAAAAGCTTAAACATGAAAATAAATTATCTAACCACTAGACAGAAAAAACTATTATTAAGAGAATGGGATGTAAATAGAAGACAATAAGGATAGCGTATAAAATCTTAGATTCCCATGAGCAGCCCAAGTATCACTGAGAATACATTAACAAAAGAAAAGAAATATAAGAATAAAATTACATGAACCATTGGTAAAATTTTAATATTTTAAGTTATTGACCGCCAAGGCTTGAGCATAACTCAATTTTATCGAAATAACCAAAACATAGAAGAAAAAAATAGTAGCTAATTGGAACATCAGAAAAAAGAAAATACTACAATTAAAGGAAACAAGGAAGATCAGCATCCAGTAGCTCCCCTAAGCATGATGTGTGAACCTGTACTGAGCTTGGGTAGAGAAAACAATAACTATCCCACCTTCAAGCACCATTCAATTTTACCGCCCACAGCAAAGTAAAAATGGTTAACATTATTAACAATGATAATCCAAACGTGACTGTGATTATTGAGGTCTATAGAGGAGTTTACAATAAGTCCTTTGATACAATGAGTAGTTAGGTAGTGCTATGTCCTAAGAATGCCTTGCATATGTAAAAGTGTAGATGGATTTTCCTTCACCTAGGAATTTGCATCACTTCTCAAGTTGAGGATTGCTTCAAATAGTTGAGGTAATACCCTACTTGAGAATTGATGCAAATCCCTACAAGGAGGAGAATTTATTTACACTTTTCCTTATGCAAGGCATTATTAGAAAGCAACACTACATCACCACTCACCTTATCAAAGGACCCCTCATGAACTCTACAAGGTCCATCTTAAATATTTTTACACGCCAAATATCAATTGCATGTTGCTTCAAGCACAGCTAGAACAACTCAGTTCAGCACACTGGTCTTGATTTATGGGTGCCATTTTAGGAATGATTTTCAGTTTCTTAAACATATATTGCTATATATACTCAGTTAAGACTGTTATACATATCTTGTTAAGGTATTTGCTTGTTGCCTTTGAATCACCAAAAGGAAATAGGCGCCAGATAGGCACAAAGAAATGTTTAGCCAACAGAGAATAGGAAAAACCTGTCAATTAATTCTACAAAAAAAATCACAAATTTGGTTTTTTAATATATAATTCTACCACACACGCACAAAAAAAAAAGAAGGACAATCTCTACAAATGCATATTTTATCTTAAGGCAAACGCTTGTGTGACATTGTTTGACATAAGGTGATCATTTCAAACTAAAGCATTATGAAGCATTCCCAAGTTACTCCTCCTTTAAGTTAAACTCCTAGTAAATGCAGCACCTGAATCATAATTGAACTAAACTGACATATCATCATAGGAGCAGTTTCCTTTTCAAGATGCCACACTCTTTGCAGTGAAACAAAACATACGAGACTCACAAACAGAGTACAAACATAACTACAAACTAAAAATCAATGCAGAGAGTTTATGAATCAAAGAATAAGTAAGAGAGGAAGAAATGCTTCACACACTTGGCATAATTTCAACCAAATAAGGGTAAAAAATACAGAGAATATAAGAAGATAAGGACTTCACATGCGTGGAAGTAGCTCTCGAATTGAACCAACTTTGCAAAACCAATTATTGCAAGTTTCTTTCGCATCAGAGCAAATATCACTTGCTTTAAAATTCTCTGCCAAATAAACAAAACAGTAGTTTCAGGAAAAATTATCAAGCTGTGTCAAAAGGAATGAAAGAAAAGAAAATAATCAAGAATTTTAGCTTGCCCAGAGTTGAGAATACTACAATCTTTGGCTTACAGTAACAAAGATGCAAGTTCAAGTTTCAAGAGTCCCTTCATGCAAAAAAATATGAAAGGTAGGACTGTCTTCAAATTATTCCACCCAAGAGCCAAGACTGCAATTCAGTGGGATGATGACTGGGTCATGGCATTTCTTTTCAGATAATTTAGTCTGAGAACAAGGGTAAAAATTTTCGAAGGCTTTGTAAACTACGGTATGTAATGACACAACTCTGTTGGCTATTCAATGATTTCATCATGAAATCAACAGGAATTGTATTTAGCACATTGACATCATAAGCATACCAGAAAGATAGATGTGCACACTCATCGAGATAGTCGGACAAGCATGCTTATATGTTATTATGTCAAACAGTAAATGGTAGAACTCAGTAACTCAAGGCAGAAGAAAAAAAACATGGGTACTCAACTACTTGTTTATGCAACATCGAACTCGATATATCTAATACTAAACAGGAATTAAATCCAGCTGCATGATTGTCGTTATCAAGTGAAAATGCAAGTGACATAGACAAACAAATGGAAAAAGATTTAGACCTGCTAAAGAGCACAGAAAGGTTCCATCTTCTGAAAATTCAGCTTTCTGCTGGATGCGTTTCCATACCATATCTCCAAGCATGTCCAATACATCTGTAGCAAGTACAAATAATGTAGGATAAAACTGTAGGACCGATGTATCCATCAAAAGCTTAGCAACCTACACAACAGGCAAATGATATCAAGTTAAGAAAAAGTTTAACCGAGATTCAAAATACACTCATGGACCTACACTTCTCAAATCATGAGGATACAGATTTTTTTACACCATTAAGTAACAGTTGTACAACTCACAATTTTCCTAGCATGTGAATTGCTAGATTGGTCTTAAAAGTTTGTATACCAAAATCAAGCCACTTTCTTCAAGAGCAATGTGACCACATTATTTCACAGACTGACAATATACATTGATCATTGGCCAGCTCAACTAATTCTCATAACCAATTAGTTAAAGAAGAAACCTACAAAGCCAGCCGCATCCATTAAAGAAATCCTCATAGAAAAAATAACCTTTATAGTTAACTTCAAAGCTGTTACACGATCCTCAGCATGCCAAGCACGGTTGATTTCATCTTTGAGCTCGTGTAATCGTGAGACATACTCCTGTCCAGTAATGACCTTCACATCTTCTTGGGAAATCCTTCGTGGATCATCCACTTCCTCTAAATGACTACTTTTCGAAGATTTCCGGAATGATGTGCTGCTTTTAATGATCACATCAGGCATCTGTAGAAATTATATCATATTTCCACTAGTATCATTAACTTCAGGGAACAAAATCAAATAATTGAAAAGAATAGATAAACTTACAGAAGCAATTGATATCATTTTGGAGACTGGAAATTTTTGCATTAAGAATCTCTTGAAAGAAGTCCACTCCTTGGAAGAAACTTGACTGTTATTACCAGTAGTAGTATTAGCAGCTTTTTCTTCAGCACTAGTTGAATCCTCAGCGTTTAGTCCTCTTAGCGGGTCAAAGAAATCGTTATTTCCATTCTTTTCAACAACCACCTTCATATAAAAAATGAAAAGAAAAATTTATTGTGAAAAAAGAAGAAGAAGAAGAAGAAGAATGGAAGAAAGATGTGTGAGAATTTCGAATGTTGGACCTGGTTGTGGAAAGACGGCGATGGAGGTAAAAGAGGATGGTGATCGGTGCGTGAGCGACGAAGCACGCGGCCTTGCTCTTCGGCTCTGTAATCTCGACGCCGGCACTCCATGCGAGTGACAGATTTTCGACTTCTATGTCTTTGATCTTTCAATTCCATCGTAAAGAAGTATAGGAATTAAATTCAGATTTATAAACGGCAGTAAACTATTAATTAGTTGTAAAAAACTAATCAATTTCTATTATTATTATTGATAAACACTAGATAAATAGTAACCCGTCGCTGCATTTCAAAAATTTTGAACAAATTTGGCAGTTGGTATAAAAATGACCACTTAACATATAGTAAAAACTTTTGGTGAAATATCAAAATTTTGATCATATAACTTTTTTTTATGTTGTGATTATAAACCATAATATTTAATTAAATATTATATTTTTAATCAAAATATTATTAAATTCAAAATTAATTAATTATCAATTCATAATAATAATAGATTACAATAACCAATCAATACAAAAAAACAAAAAATAACTACTATATTAATTAGATTTTTTAAATATATATATATATTTTAACTCATAAAATATATTTAAAAAATTATAAAATTATAACTTTTATATTAAATAATCAATCGATTCATAAAACTAGATTAACTAGTGGATTAATTAAGTCAAAGGATTAACAATAAAGCTATATACTAAGTTATCGCGCTCCAAAAACAAGGTATGTTTAAATGTCGCTATTATAAAGCGCAACAACCATTTTGTAATACCGTGGATGATGATATTTAGTAAATATCATATTTAAAAATTACAACAAGATAAATTAGTGTTATTTTACTAAATATTTTTTAAATAGTGTTATATTATCAAAAAATTTAATTTATTTTTTTAATTTAAAAAATTATTTTTTTAGCATAAAAATAATTATTCGATCATTGCCCGCACTTGTTAGGAAAAAACATTATAATCATTATCTTTAAATCAAGTTTTAAATCTAAAATAAAATATTAGTATTTAAAAAAAATTGATAATCTCATAACATCCTTAGATAATCACAAATATTTCAAATGGCTTTTTAATAATGTTATTAAATTCAACTTAACAGATTAATATTAAAACTTTTTGACTCGATTGTTTACCTAGCTTAGATTTTAAATTAAACCGTGTGAAAATTACTCCAACATAACTCAATTGATTTGATAAGTTTAAAGACAGCCTATCTGATAAGTAAAATAGTGGTTTGACATTTTAAAAAAAATTCAAGATTAAGACATCGATATATTAGATTGACCCAGGCTTTCTGACTTGACCTGCCAACTTGCAACTTGATCATGGATTTCACTAAGTTTAATAAAAAATTTTTATTATTTTTTATTTAATTATATAATAAAAAAATAGTCGCTCAAAAAATCAATAATTAACCCAATATTGGGACATTGGTTCAAAATTATGATATTTTATAAAAAAATAAATTGAAACAAATTAGAAAATCCCATTTTCAAACAACCCAAGCTATCACACTAATGACCCCAATTATGAAGTCAACTTTGTTTTATAACTTTTTGGTGAAGATATTTTTATTTAATTATTACAAGACATTCACAAAATTGAGTATCAATTCAATGTTGGATATTTATTTAAAATCATAATAATACCATAAAAAACAAAACAAAATAAATTATTAAGTTCAATTCTTAAGTAACCCAAGTTAACTCATCAGAACTCGCGATATGGATCATGAACTCCACTAATTTTAATAATTTTGGTTTTTTTTAAAAATATTTTTTATTTAATTATATGATAGAAAAATAAATGCTTACAAAATTAACCATCAACCTGATGTCATGAAGTTTATTTGAAATTGAGATAAACCTACAAAGAAAAAATTATAAAAAATTATAAAAATCAATTCAAAATAAAAAAAACATTGAAAAATATATATATATATAAAGATTAAAGGTTGAAATTAAAAAAAAAATAATAAGAAAATCAAAAGAAAAAAAAAGCAAAGAGAGGGGGGAGCCCACGAGCTTGGGTGGCTTAGCATGACTAAACCTTTTAAAAAAATCCTCATACGTGTGCTAATGCCTTCTTTAATTTTTAAAGGGCATGCCACATTTCATCTACCCCTTCTTTAAAAATTAAAAATTTTTTTACCACTTATGGCTAAAAAGTCCAGTTATTAATTCTAATGCTTGAAAAAAATTATTTTCACCTATTTTTGAATCGAGAAAACAACTAAGACAATCCCATTCCCTCTCCATTTAAATGCTTTCATTTTCAATTTTCATCAAACAATATAATCAAATTCATTTCTATAAAATTTAGCATTAATATAATGATGAGGCTTTTTTTTTAATTGAGATAGATATATAAAGAATATATTGAAAAAAATCATCAACCTTAAATCCCAATAAACAAAATTGGGTTGAAATTTTTTAAAAAAAAAATAATGACCAAGGGCAAAAAACAAAAAAAAAGAAACCACAACTAATATCATTGCACTTTTAAAAATAAAAAGTTGACCATTTTCTTTTTAATTTAGTGCACTTTTAAAAATAAAAATTTGACCATTTTCTTTTTAATTTAGTTCCTCTCATGTTGGATTTCTTATAAGCAATATAATCAAAATCTTTTTCATGAAACAAAGCACTAACCTAATATTAGAAAATTTTTAAAGACCATAATAAATATATATATATATAGTATTAGCTTTAAATATCAATCAACACAATATTTAATGATAAAATAAAAAAATTAATGAAAAAAATATCAAAAACAATAAAGAAATATTATGTGAATTCACAATATTTCCTATTAAAGAACACACTCACAAACTTAGCTATTTTAGTTTTTTTTTATAATGTTTAAAGATTTTATAGATAACAAGCCATATCATTAAAAAATTAAAAATAATATCACATTATTCATAAATATATATTTACATGAATATAATAATATTATATGTTACTAACTAATTGGCTACCTAGAAATTAAACTACAAAAGGTGCTTTCTCAATATAAACTTGCTCATCAGAAATTAATGAGCCTAGATAGATTTTCTAAGAAATGAGCAACCTTATTATTATTACGTTGTTTAAAGTGAATAAATCTAAAATATTGAAAAGGGTCAGCTCCCTCATTTAAATGCATGAACAAGAAATTATAAATAAGATTCATCATCGTCTGCTACCTTGAAGTAATGGACAAGTTAAACATAATCTAATTCATTAAAAACACGAGTGAAGCCAAGGTCGATAGCCAGCTTCAATCCATAAATAACAGTACGGGCTTCACTTATAACAAATAGATATTACACATTCAATCCTTTATGGGTTAAAAACAACAATTTGGCCTAAATGCTTTTTTGATATAACTTCTCAACCACTGACATAAATCTTGATCAAGTCAATGGTTTAAGTTTGCCAATATGATGTTTTTTTTTTCATTACAAGACTAAATTTTGTTAGTTTCCTCTTTATAATTAGCTAAACAATAACAAAATAAAGTAAGATGATCAATCTCTAGCAAACTAAATACTCCAAGCTAACATGGCTACATTCTCTACCTCAGAATTATCAAGGTGCCTTTGGAAAGTGCCAAACCCAATTAACAAGAGGTTAGTGTATTTTTAAAAGTTCTCTGACAAAAATGGTTAACTTTAAAATTCTATATACTTTTTTCCTAAACAAGCCAATACAATTATCTTTATTATATATATATATATATATGGAGAGGGAGAGGGAGAGAGTAGAGAATAGAGATTCTAAACCTATAGTTTGAAGAATTCGAATGGTATATAACCCCTGAGTCTTGTGTTTTTATATAAAAAAAACAAAACTATAATGGAATTTCATTTTGATGATTGTAGGTTTTTAAATCATTATATCTATGAGGTTCATATAAGTTGATATGAAAGTAAGCCTTTAAATCAAATTATATCCCTTATATCTTCAAGTTTTTGCATTATATTATGGTCAAGTTCTTTATTTTCTAAAAATTAGTTATGGCATCAAGTTAAAAAAAATTATTTGCAATCTTGATCAATTAAAGTCTTGTTAGAAAAAGAAGAAGAACAACAATAACAAAGAAAATCTTAAGAATTTCTTTTAGGGTTTGTCACAAATCTTGATTAAAAAAAACATAGAGTTTGATTAATTGCTAGAAATTAAAAAAAAATTCTTGATTCTTAGAGATAAATTTTGATTTGAGATATTTAAGATTTACTTGGTTGAGTTTCTTGAAAATTATAAAAAAACAAAGTAGTTATTGGGTTTTTTTTCCTTCCAAACATATACATATATATATAAGTAATTTTGCTATTTTGAGTTGTTTAAATCTTATTCCATTAGTTTCTTAGTTCTTATAGTTTTTTTTTTACATTGCGCATATTTAGCTCGAATTAGTATTAATATATGCAATTCTGTATTCGTAATTTTGTATTTATAGTTTTTAGTCTTTATTCATTCTTGATTCTTTACATTATTTTAGTTGAGTCATTAAGATATTAATATTTGATTTTTTATAACAACACATATATATAATTCAAAACCTTTTTTTCACTTCCATAACATAAAACCATGTTTCCTAAAATAGAAAAAAAATCATATAGCATCCATTACATTTTCAAACCAATTATCTATCTTGCATCATAAATATAACACATACAGATCAAAATAACATACAATTTTTTATGGTTTAAACTCAATTCATCCCTTTCCTTATATGTTTCTTATGGCCGACTCTAGGGCCTGTAACCATCATTTAATTATTCTTTAATTTAAACCAATTTCTACCCTATTCATCAACTATTTTATATCAAATTAATAATTTTACAACTAATTATATTGTCCTCTAATATTGTTCAAGAACCCTAATTTAAAAAGGTTAGAGATTTCATTCTAAAATGTTCAAAACTTTAATCAACAAATAAATAATTGATAAAGATCATATTACCACTCAAGTTTGATACAAAAATCACCTCCTTTAAAAGTTCGGCTTCGAGTACCTTTTTCTCCTTCACAATTTGTTTGTTTCTCTATAAAACCCCAACTTTCACTCTCCGAAATTTCTTCTAAGTTCTTAGTTAAGTTTGTTTCTCTTTCTTAAGTCTACCCTTACACATTAAATAAATCCTAATTTTGGTGAGAAGTTATGAAAAATACAAGAAAATAGAATATGAGAGGTTATTTTTCTCTTTATAGCCAACAAATGGTTCTTCAAAAGAGAGAGATGATGTTTTTGATTTATTTACAATTTTGCCCTCATTTATGTCTCCGTGTTATTTTGTGTAATGTACTCAATCCTTGGTACCATTGTAACACTATTAAGTGTCTAAATTCATCATTATTTCCCTATTATCTCTAAAAAAAACTTTATTTTAATTATAATATTTTTATTTATTTATTTTCATCAAGGTTTATCACTATTTCATAAAATTCATAAATATCTGAACCAAAGGGTGGTCTACAAAATATTCTATTCATTTTACACTTATTTAAACTCACTTTAATGTTTTTAATAAATTCTTAAAATCACAATCAAGGGGTTTACATAGAAAGGCCAAGGAAAAATAAATAAAAAAGGTTAAAGACGAGTTTAGTAGTCTAATAACATACTCTATTTGCAATATAAAAAGAAAAATATGATCCAGCTACTACTACTACAACAACAACAACGTGCTTTTTAGTAGTTGTAAGAAAAATTTAAAGTACTACTAGACGCCAACAAGGAGCAAAACCATAACATAATAAAAATAGTTTTAACAATATTGGAGGCTTAAGATAAAGGTGTAAAGAGAAAGTTTTCAGAAGATACTTCAAGGTGGGTGAAAGCTATTAACAAAGTTAAAAAAATCCTTCATTATAAGTTTAACAACAAAAAAGTTGTTAGAAATAGTTTTTTCATAGGCTTTTTTCCATAATAAGTCATCTTTCTATACTTGATTGAAATATATTGATGATTAATTGATAAACTTATTTCTTATAAAAGAATTATATTCTATGTGCCCAAATCTATCTCATGGGACACTAAAACATCACAGGGAAACCAATATGATCATAGAGAAACTAGCAAGAGTAATCATCAAATATGAGTTATATTAGTATGTAAAAACCCTCGCATAAACATATGATCGAAGGTAATGAGACCTTGATGAGTAATGCAAATTCAAGATAAAAAAATCAATAAATGGTGTAAGATTATCTATATAAATTATAAATAATAATAATAATAACAAGTTAAAGAGGACTTTAAGATGTAAGATTAATGTACAAATTAAACAATGATAAAAACAAATATCAAGGTTAAAGGATCCACTAATGATATTAAAAATAAATGTAATATAAACTCTTTTTATTGCTCGACTAGAAACTATACACGAAGAAGGTTCCAATAAGATGATTTGTCATTAATAACTTATTATAAATTGTTAACATAATCATATTAATTATCTTATTTAAGTAATACTAAAATTTTAAATATTGTTAGGAATTTATAATGCTAACTTATGTTAACAACAAATTAAGTTCCTTTTATAGCACAAATGTAGGTTATACCATATAGTTTGGTTATGAAAGTGTCAAGCATTTATTATACTAAGTGTTACAACATAAATCTAAATTAACCATTTAACAAGCAAGATATTAAGAATTAATAAGATAAAAATAATAGAATATGTTAATAACAAGTTGTTTAGGATATAAATATTGAAATTCATATTGAGTTTATATTGTATTTATCTTAACACCATTAGTAAAACCTTTTCATCTTAACATAATAAACATAGCTAAATTTAATAAAGAAAAGAAATATAAATAAACAAGATAAGAACATAATTATATAAATATAATAAAGAAAATAAAAAGGTATGAGCAAAATATTAATGAAAGCAAAACTTAAGCATTATATATATAAAAAAAGCAAGGACATAATCTTGATCTGGAAATCAAGATGTCTAAATGTATGGAAAATGCTTTCTTTTATAAGTTAAAATTTAGAACTATTGATTTGATAGTTTTCATGAAAATTATAGAAAATTGTCTCAACTTTCCAACAAAAAAAGAATCAGTGTATTTGAATTTCTAAAACTCGAGATATAAGTTAAATACTGAACATTATCTATGTTGCAAGAAAGATTCAGACTTCTCTTTTAATGCTAAGAGTTCGACTTCCAAATGGCAGAATTGAGTCTTGGACTGTTATGAATATTTTAGACATATGTCTTAGCTTTCTAGCTATATAAACCAAACTAAAATCCAAAATCTACAGTTCCAAATACGACCTAATAACTAAATAGTATTCTAGTTTGGACTGAACCAGCATCTCTTTTCTAAGCTGAGTTCTCTCTTTATCTTCTCAATTTCAGTAGTAAAACTCATCAATCAATCCCTTGATTTATCTAATAGGCATGCATTTAAGATGAATATTTATTATAAATTAAAGATATTTTATATTATTATATATGTTATTATAAAACATGCTCTAGTTAAGAAGTTATTGATATTTTAAGTGCAAAATGATGATATAAAACCTTAATAAAAATACACTTTTAAGTATTAATCAATCATCTTCTCTTTTTGTTGGTGTTGTGCGTGTCTTTCTTAATGGTTTAGTTTGTTGTTGGCAAGTCTTTGTTTTTTTTCTTGTTTTCTCTCACCTTCTTTAAAAAGTACAATTTGACCTTCTTTGTTATCAGTAGTTCAATTTTAGTATTTATTCTTTTGATTTTTGAACCTTTTTGTAGAAATTTTATTTATTTTCAACTTCATTCTTTATTTGTATTTTACTAAATATTATGTGCTCTAATTTACTCTTATTCTTTTGATTTCTAATTTTTTTCTTGATCTTTTTGTAAAATTTTTGTTGGTTTTTAATTTTACTCTTTAATTTAAATTAATGATATTATGTTTTTCATTCGATCCTTATTGTTTGACTTTTAATTTTTTTCTTGTCTCTTTTGTAAAAGTTATTATTCTTTTCAATTTCACCTTTTAATCAAAACATTATTTTTGTATTTTTTTATATCAATTTTAATCCTCATTCTTTTTATTTTTTATCCCTTTGCTAAATTGATTTTTCTTTTCAATTTCACTTTTTAATCAAATAAAAATTTAATTTTTTTAATTTTGATCCTCATTCTTTTAATTTATATTTTTTTTCTAAATCATTTTGTATAATTAAAATTCTTTTTTCAATTTTATCTTTTAATATTTGATTGATTGAGATTTAGATTGCATGGTTTTTTCATATTAGATGCTTCAAGTATAATAGCCCGGGTTATAGTTTTGTTAAGTCAACATGTTTAAGGGTTTTTTTTATTTTTTTATTTTTGTATTGAGTTATTCAAATCTTATGATTTAGATAATAGATTTAGTAGGATATCCCAGATTAACTCAACCTTAATTATGGAGATTACATGTCATTACCAGTTTTTATGTTTTTTTTTTATCGTTTCAGCACTTCAGTATCATTTCTTGCATAAAAAATATTGCAATCACGCGATGAAGTGCGGGCACCAAGCTAGCAGAAACTAATTAAGTAGTTTTTGAAATTGGACAGATTATTTAACTTATTTTGCAAAACTAGAAGAAACAGTTGTATAAAATGAACATAGTAACTCGAACAATTTAAAGTCATGCATTTAATTCACAGTTCGAAAGTTGTTGCTCAATTAACACTAGTATATTTTGCTTTCTTCAAGAAGTTTGAAGTTTAAACCTCTTTTTTTTGCAATAGAAAAAATCTGCTCGAACAATTTACAGCCATGCAATTAATTCATAGCTCGAAAGTTGTTGCTCAATTGGCACTAATATTTTTGTTTTTTCCCTTCAAGAAGTTTGGAGTTTAAACCTCTTACTTATTTCTAACAAGAGAAATAATCTCCTAGTTTTATTTATGAACAAAATGTTGGGGAATCCGACCGGTGATGTTCTGATACTTGCTTATAGGAGGCCAAGCACACTGACACAATATTTAACGTGGTTCGGCAAAACCGCCTACATCCACGGGAGAAGTCAATATATTTAGAGATAGAGAAAGAATACAAAACAAATACATGGAGGAGGAGGATTACACCCTCTCATACTCAACTCTCACCTCTCTTTGCTGCACTTGCAGCTGCTGCAATGGCAGCAAGGCTGCTGCCATTGCAGCTCTCTCTTCCTCTCTACTCTCTTCACATTCTCACAATTCTCTTCTCTCATTTTGCTCTCTAACATATGCCTCTATTTATAGGCATTCATGGAGGCTTTTCTTCAACAAAGGTGGCTGCCAACTCCAACTCTTCTTCAACAATGGTGGCTGCCAACCTTTGACATCTTGTATGAATGCACATGTTTGGTGCAATACCAAATGGTTGTTGCACATTAATGGCAACCAACCTAACAATCACCCCCTTTGCCATTCATGTAGGGCAACTGTCCTCTTTCTTCTTCAACACAAGCTTGCATCTTGCAGCTCTTCCAAGCTTTCCATTTTGAGAGCGTTTGTGGCCAAGTTTACAGGTACTTACCAAACCTTTCAATCATCAGAGTAACCTAAGCACACCTTTTCTCACACAAAAGGATCACTATAACCAGATGGTCTGCCACATCACATCTGAATAGTGTTAACGCTTGTCTCTGGAACAACATTCCCCTTCGAGCGTGCTCGGTCCGGAATGATTCATTAAGCCTCATATCAAGGCTTACAACACCCCCTCAAACGGATATTTCAAGTGCGACAGTCATTATTTGAGTATCTCAATATGATCACAAGCTCACCACTCTTCCAAGAGTTTACTCATCCAGGAGTTGCGCCTGCCCTCTGTTTCACCCTAGAAACCACGCCTTACTTCTCCATGAGTCTCCTACTCTTAGTCTCAAGAGTCCAGGTAGCTTTCCACCTTTAACCATGGGGGCAGCCCATAAAAGGTTGATCCATATCTGTCTTCATACTCTGAGTATTACAATGCCATTACCGAGCCCACCACCTTGACAAGAGTCAACTTGTTCCCGGAACCTGCGCATGCCCTTCTGCTCCTTCATAGCAGCCGCGTCTTAATGCTCCACAAGTCATCCACTTATTGTCCAAGGCAAATGTCTTCTAGCTCATTGATCTTTAGCATGGGGGCAATATCCATGAAAGTCAATCCTGCACTTATCTCCATACTCATCATAGCCCTTTCATTGGCTATCCATCTGTCCACTCATACCTAGCCATCACATTGGCTCTGGGGCGTTCTGAACTGGGCTCCTTTCACGGCCCTCACACCTTCTCCTGAGGTGTCTCCGCTCGTCGTCATGCGGCGGTCTAATCATAGGCTCATCTCATAGCCCTCACACCTTCTCTTTAAGGTGTCTTCACCTTTTATAGGCGGTCGCATCCTTCTTCAACTGAGATGCTTCAAAGTGGCTCCATAAATTCTCTACCACCATGTGGACTATGGGAGAGATCACTGCCACTAATTACATAGAAAGAGAAAGTTACGGTATACTCCTCGCAATCCTCCACCTCAATTTCTATGTTTGGAGCTTCTACACCTTTCTGCTTAACAGCTCCACCCACACCAACTCCCTTTAGTGTTTTCGCCTTTCATCATAGGCGGTCGCCTTTTATCACAGGCGTTTGCACCCCCTCAATTAGGTGCATCTGCAACAACTCACCCTTTCATCTTTACATGCATTGAAAGGTCCTTGTTTGTTGCCTTTATCAACAGCACAAGAGACTTCTTGTTGTACAACTTTTTCATACAGTCTCTGCTTTGAGCTTCATCTGGGAACTCTTCTTTTCCTTGCACCTGTTGTCTCATTACAGTACCTCATTGGATCCTCCGGGTACTCCTACACAATCTTCGTGTCCTCTCGTGCAATTTTGGTTCTCCAGATTTCTCCCTATTCCTTGCTTATGTTTGACAGCAGCTCATCCTGTCACAACTTCTATCCAAGTCAAAATAGGGTGCCAATCTTTATCCTTTTGCTGTATTTCTTTTCCATTATCAGGGTCTTCATCCATTCTCCCCTCGAGAAATTACAGTCACCGAATCTAACTTTCTTGGACAAATCATCACTCCATCACATCCTTGATCATACGGAACCCAACTGTTCCTTTGTGTCGTCATCCTGCTAGTCTTCAACAGTTTCATAACAAACTGTCACATATACGAAAATAGTACCGTATGGATAATCCTTCCACTAAGCAAGTTCCCAGGAAAGATTGGAGGGGTCACAACGGTCCCGCTTAAAACCCAATCTCCTAGACAGAACTTCTTAGGCCATATCTATCCATCGTACTGTCTTTCCGTATATACAACCATTTGCTAGCCTTGTCGCAGCATTTCTTTACAAGTGATCTGGGGTATCCTTGTTTTATACCTGATTTCTCAACATCTGGTGAGACTACCAGTGCTCAGATTCGTCAAGATTGGTCTTCATCAAATTTCACTCTCCACCTCAAATTGTCCACATGATCGGGTGTTTAGAGTGTCCCAATTTTACCTTCCCTTAAGGCAATTAAAATTCCCCACGTAATAGTTCACCGCATGTAATTGGGCAAACATGTGTGATTTCTTCTTCTTCAGCTCCATCGACCACCATGATGACCATCGGATGCTTCCTGATCGGGCAATCTCTCTTTAATAATTCACCACCATCATTTCTGATCTCAATCTCAACGATCGGACCATACCATTGCATCCGGAACGATCAAATTAGCTAGAAACAAGTCTGAAATCATCCAAATCGCACTTCAGACAGCTGAGATCTCATCAAAACAATTTTCGCCTGATGAGTGGTCCAGATTCAATCTCAGATCCGGTTGCACATAGACTCCGCCACACAGAATCTTGTCCCTCGGCTCGGCTCGGCTCCAACTTGGCTCGGCTCACTCTCGGCTTGCGGCTGGTGACGTGTCTGTGGGTCCCACATTTGCTGACATGGCTGCTGACTGGTGACGACGTGGCATGCCACCTGTGCATGCTGATGAAACTATGACGTCATCCTCATCCGGATCTCGTACGTGGGTCGGATCATCTGGTATTTGGGTCGGGTCAGCCTATCCGGGCGAAGATGACGCGTGTGACACTTGGAGCGCATCTGCGCGTGTGGGCAGTCACCTCCCCGGCGCGTGACGGCGAGTGACGGCGAGTGCGGCAGATTCCAACGTTAGATTTCGACGCGGTTTTCACCAGTGGCTTCGTCTCTTTCTCCTCTACACAATGGTATGGTCAAAACACAATTTTGACAACTTTCATTTTTGAGCAAAATCAAACATCACGCTAAAACCATGTGCTCTGATACCAATTGTTGGGGAATCCGACCGGTGATGTTCTGATACTTGCTTATAGGAGGCCAAGCACACTGACACAATATTTAACGTGGTTCGGCAAAACCGCCTACATCCACGGGAGAAGTCAATATATTTAGAGATAGAGAAAGAATACAAAACAAATACATGGAGGAGAATGATAACTTCATTCTACTCTACTCCCAACCCTCTTTTTGCTGCCATTGCAGCTCTCTCTTCCTCTTTACTCTCTTCACATTCTCACAATTCTCTTCTCTCATTTTGCTCTCTAACACATGCCTCTATTTATAGGCATTCATGAAGGCTTTTCTTCAACAAAGGTGGCTGCCAACTCCAACTCTTCTTCAACAATGGTGGCTGCCAACCTTTGACATCTTGTATGAATGCACATGTTTGGTGCAATACCAAATGGTTGTTGCACATTAATGGCAACCAACCTAACACAAAACCCCGTAAAAAAAAATTCAAATACTTGTGACTTAACCCTTTTAGTTTATCAAAATTAATTAACTAATTCTCGTAATTTAGAGACTATATATATCTCTATATTTTAAATTTGTTTATTTAAATTCCATGTTCATGTTCATTTTTGATTTTCAATTTTAATTTCTTGTTCTATTTTTATTTCTTGAAAAGAGAATAAATAAAAGATAATTAGTTTAATAGGGAGCTTAAGATTAGTTTACAAAAGAACGTATTTTCTGGAAAATTGAAAACTATATCGGTGAAGGGACCATTTGATTATTTCTAATACTTTAGGAACTAATTAACTATTTTTAATGAACTACAAGAATTAAGTTATAATTAATTAACTCAAAAAATTGGCTTCGTGCATCACAATTACTCGTATAATATCCTTTAAACATTTACACATGAAGAGAGCCCGAAATCCAATGTCTCGTTCTTACTGCAATTAAAAAATATATTCTTACATTATATATATATATATATTAAAAAAAAAACAGCAAATATAATCATATATACTCAAGCTGAAACACAAAAATTGTATAAAGTGCAATTACAGATAACGGATTAAGACGTTACAATTAAAGTTCATTGGAGTATTACATAGAGATAATTAAAATCCTAGAGGATTGTAAAGCAGTAAATTATTATTTTTTTAATCAACATTGTAAGAAGTAATTAATTATATAAAATGTGGGAGAACCACCCAAATATGTTTTCTTTTTTATTCTTTTATGAATAAATAACGAACCTCAACCCAATACCATTTCATGGGTAATTGCACATTCCATATACGCAAAATTCACCTTTCAGGCACCGGTTATTGCACTTCCCGCAGTGCCTCTTATCAAGAGAAAGCAGCACACACTCTCCTCTGCAACAAGCTTCTGTGAATTTACACTTTCTCTTGCATGCACCACAATTATGTTTGTCTGTAGACAAGTCCAGGCACTTGTTGTTGCAGCATTTATAGTTTTTACCCTGCAGAATTTGGCATATTTCGTTGTCTTTGTTGCAGTGGTCAGCGGCTCTAGGATTCTTTTCTTCTGCGAGGAACCGACTCAACCTTTTTGAAGGTATTAGCTCCTTTCCATCGTGCATAATATTAAGCCCCTGTGACAATCTAGTTGAAGTATCGATACTTTGATCATCATAGGATGGTTTCTCTTCAACTTGGCCGATTCTTTTCACTGTGAGAGTGGTGGAGAGAGCCATTGTTATAGCTATAATGAAGATTATCCGGACGAGCTGCATTGTTTTGGAATTCAAGAGAGAGAGAGAGAGGGTTGTTCTTCTTCCTCCTCTTGATAACAACGCGAGAGCTGGTTTTGAAACCTTAGGAGAGAGATGTAGAGCAAATGGCGTGTAAGACTTCGGGTTTATAACAGGACAAAAGGGAAGGGTTGACGCGGGGAAAGTTGTAAAAGGTGGATCCTCCTCTTATGAAACGTGCGGCAAAGAGTGCGGTACTGTTAATATTAATCTAGGGTTTAGTTGTTAATGAAGAAATTTCACTTGTAAATATTAATCTGGGAGCACCCTAACTTACGCAAAGCAGAAGGGCACATTTAACTTCTCAGAGTTGAAGAACAAGCAAGCCCTGCAAATTGCCGACATGAGCAAAATGAGGCACGCAGTTCGTGGGAGCGAAGGGAAGTAGCATTTAAGAAACTAGGTAGCTTTTGTTATTAAAAATTAACGTTATTGGCAGACTCTGAACACCCGGCTACGTGGCATAATAGTTTGTAGAATATATAAAACTTGAGCAGAAAGATACCGATAATGTACAATCTAGCTCTCAGTTTCTACTAATTATATTAATAAAGCAATAAGTAAACCATATATGAAGAATTAATATCTTTAGTTGAAAGGAATGCATCATACATTATATTTTTCATTTCATAGGAGAATCAATGAAGGAGCAATAGGTGTCAATTGTACAAATACAGATTCAGGCTCCACTTTACATGTTTTTATATATAAGAAAAACAAGCTACTCCTAGAAAATTAATAAAGATAAATAAAAATATTTATAAAATCTCTTCATTGGTATATTATAGTGATATTTACTACCTAAATTTTTTTCATCACTAAATATATTAGTAAATATTGACGAGAATATCCTCACAATATATACCGAGAGAATTACAATAAGAAAATAATAAATTAAAAAAAGTAAATAATATAATGACATATAAGTTTTACAGACAAAATTACTAATAAAATTAGTTTGACATTACACTGAGTGGGATTCAAGAAGGCAAATCGTATAATGACGTGGTATTTTTTTTACATAATTATCGATGGAGTTACCATCGGAATAATTTTATCGGTATTATTTAATTTATAATCTGGCACTCGACTTTTTCCTCTCCCTCCTCCATTTCTACTTCTTCATTGCCCATTTTTTCTGCAACAAACAACCCCATAATCTCAACACGACTCAACTTGCCCCAACTTTTCTAGCTATCACACACTCAGTTTGTTAGCATCTATGTTTTGATTCAAATTTTATTGAGGATTATCCACCTTAAGTAAGCAAATATATCTTTTTTTTTAATTTGAACACAATTTTAAAATGGTAATTTTTTTGGAATAGTTTTTTAGTATATGTATTTTGTTTGGGTGTTTACTTGTTTTATAGTTTTTTTTCTATAATAAACTTGTTGTATGAATTTATGATTTGTCTATATTAAGGTTTGTTTTAGATTTTGTAAAATTATATTTGTTTATAAATTGTTGAAATTTATGTTCAATTACCAAATTAAGTGTTTTATGATGAAATAAATAATGGTTTATTTAATAAGTTTTTTTTATATTTTGTAATTTTATTGTCAAGTTGTAATTTCTGGTAACTGTGTACAAATTTACATATAGATAATTGATAATGAATTAAGAAAAATATTAAAATAGATTGAATAAATTTAAGTTAGACTTTTATTTTTACAAATTAATTTATTAATATTGTTAATTAATAGATGTTGTCATCATTATTTTATATAGGTTTGGTAGAAGTGATGGATGAGCGTTCATGAATGTATATAGGCTCACCCTAAGAATTGTGGAAGATAGATTATTATAATATGATTCAGGGTTTTATTAACTATACAATATCTAATCTAATAAATATTAGTGGAGGCGGTATTAGGTATTCATGAAAAAGGTGTAAAAATAAAAGGTTTATCGATCCAAATATTGTAACAAAGTATCTTCTATAAAAAGGATTTATATAGCAATACCTGTATTAGTATGCACATGAAAAACCATATTTTCCTCATAGGACTATAATATACAGGATGATTAAGTTCATTTTTAGTGCTAGTAACATGCATGGAGTTGTGAATGACAATAGTAATCCTTATAAAAATATAGTTATAGATGCAATGAGAATAAATTAAGGTCATGTCGATCATTTTCTAATTATAAATGAAAAACCTAATGCAAATCAGACCAGTTTTTTATTTTATCTTTTGAAAGATTCTGATGAAGCATTATAGGATGGTTGCATAAATCATAGTAAATTATTTGTTGTTGCACAATTGTTGACTATCAAGTTAGGTTATGGCTTATGTGACGTTGGTTATGATAAAATTATCGAATGAACGAGAAACATTTTACTTGAAGGAAACAAGTTGAATGAGAACTTCAATACTACTAAGTCCATGATTTTTTTTACTAGATTGAGCATACTTGAAATAATATTCCCTCCATTATTTTTTGAATGGATGAAGTATCAAATCATACATTTACCTTTTAAGGCAAAAGTTGAAGACTCAGTTTACTATAAATGGATGTATACATTAAGGATGTTAGAGATTACAAATACAGTGTAATTAAAAATTTATTGTTATATTTTCTATAATTCAAAACATTTGATTAATTCTATGTATGTACTTGTTCAATCGTACATAAAAAAAGTTAAAAACAAGATGCATGTTAAGGCTATAATATTTAATTAATTAATTAATTAAATTTCTTTTAAAAAAGCTAAATTTAACAAAGTATAACAAAAAAAGACCCAAAAAACTCAGATCATTTTCAAAATTAGTGAAAATCCTATTGAAAAAGAATTAAAAAAATATTATAGCCCAATCTCCAATTAAATAAATATCAAAGAATAAAACTAAAAAAACATAAGCTTATAAAAGGGGGAAAAACTAAGCAAACTCGAGTGAATCTCCCGAACTCCTAACCCATGAAGTTTTGAACCCAAGCTTAATCAAAACCCTCAATTCCCAACTAATTTTATATTGAATGATGAAATTAAAAAAATAAATTAATTTTAAATTTTTTTCAAAGTAAAAAATATTACAATCAAAAGAATGAGAATCAAACGTGGTAGTAAAAGAAATTGAAAAAGGATGAAATTGAAAGAAATAAATATGATAGTAAAAGAAACTGAAAGATGATGAAATTGAAAAAAATAATATAATTTGATAAATTAGTTCAAATTAAAAAAATAGTAATCAAAATAAAAGGGACTACATTTGAAGGAAAAACAAATTAAAGGGTTGTTTTAAAAATCAAAAGGGTCAAGCATGGAAATCGAGACAAAGAGAGAAAATAAATGGAGGAATTGTTGACAACGCCTAATCAAGGGTCACATGAGTTGTTTAAGAACGAAAGGTCCACTAAGATGACTCAAATGCTGATGTGGAAGCCATCATTTCGCTATCGAGCAACATCGAAAGTCTCGTTCGAAAAGCATAACACACTTATTGACATGAGTAATGCACATACTAACAACTTTTGTTTTTCAAATACTATTTATATTTATTAAATTACTCAATTACTATTATATCAATTTAATTATAACAAAAAAACACATATGATGAACATATAAAAAATTCCTTAGACACCAACTAAATTTTTTTTACCTTTAATGACATTTGAGTTATTTTATTATGCTATAAAAGGTGAAAATACTTAAAAGTTCATGGGTAGTAGTCAAACAAATCTTGATTTTAGAGATAATTTAGTCATTTCAATATCCTAAAAAAATTTTAAAAGATATATATATATATATATATATATATATATATCCCTAACCAATTTGATAATGTCTAATGGATTTGAGAAACGATGGTATTACCTTAAAAGCTAGTATAATGATTTTTTGTTATAAATGGCAAAATAGTAATTTATTGTACCAATCCATAATGAAATGTGTTTGGGTGTAGGGTGAAAGAATAAGCACTTATAGTTTTTTTTTTTATAATATTTGTCAACAACTCTCTAAGGTGTCAGTGTCATATAACCGAAGGTAACACATGTTGAAGTTCAATTTGGTGTGTTATCTGTAGTAATGGTGAGCAAATAAATTGAAAAAATCAAATAAACCAAAAAAATAACCAATAAAACTAAACACCCTAAAAAAAAAACTAAAGTAATCAATTAGAAAATAAAAAAAATGATATAATTGGTTTTGGTTTTAAAAATCTGAAATTAATTTAACTAGATCAAACCAAATTGATTCAACCATCATCAAAACTAACTATAAATAGCTAACAATACAAAAGGAAAACTAAAAACCATAGAAATTTTACCTCTCCTCGTACAGACACAAACACTCAACTGCTCTCTTTTGACCATCTCCTCACAAACCCCTTTTCTTCTCTTTTCTTTCTTTCTTTGATAAACAAAGACAAATCATTTTTTCTTTCTTTGTTGTTTTTTCTTCCTTTCCTCTACACGTCATCAAAACATGCTCTCTATTTTCATCTTAGTTAATGAATTTTTTTTTCTATTTATTATAACCATACATATATTTGATTTGTCTTTATTTTGTTTTTTCAATTTCTCTTATAAGTTCATGTATATGCACATTCCTAACCCTTTTTTAATGTTTTTTTCTCTATTTGATTTTGATTGTTTATTTATTGTTTTTTTAAATATACTATTTTTTTTTATTTGTCTCATCCTTCTTGATGGATTTGATTGACATCTCCTTACTTTTTCACAAAAATAAACTATTATTTTTGGCTCAATTTATGCAAGAAGTCATTACATTAAAAATTGATGAGGACAAAGATTTCATCATTGTTATTGGAAGTTGTGGTGGAAAGATATTACACTTTTTGTGACAAATCACACTATCGAATTTAATAATTTTACTAATATAAATTTTTATTGGCATTTATATTAGCAATCTTTCAGTATGTATAATATGGATGAGATCACAAATAGAAACAACCCGTCAGAAAAACTCTTTTTGATAATTTATAGACTATTGGTGAGTTCTTTGATAATAAATATATCAATGGATTTATGGATGGACAAAACACGTAGAAAATGTTTTTAAATAAATCACTAATAAAATATTATCTATAATTTTATTGGTGCATTAACAATAATACTACTATTTGCAATAATAATTTTCCAACTCTATTGAATATATTGGCGATTTAATTTCAACGGTAACCCTATCAGTAAAAGTAGCATTTGCAATAATTCTTTTTTAGCTCTCTAGAATATACAAATAATGTAGTTTGTTCGGTAACCTTATCAATAATATTTAAAAAAATATTGATCAAAGGTAGAAAAATAATTAAAATAAGTTAGTATAAAAATTAAATATTTATTATAAATTTAAATATTTATACGTTCAAATATAATAAATCTAAAATAAAGACAGCGCTGAAGGAGGATGAGGCTGGTCGCTAACAGGACTATAAGGCCAATTATAGGGTGCACATAAATCATTCATCTATGATCTCATCTTCATTACTAATCGGTGGAGTTGTTTATTATCAACAGTGAGTCATTCATATTTATCATTAAGATAAGTCGTCCAAACTTGTACTCATTAGTCTAACATCACTATAAACTCTAGAGTTTGAATGCTTGGAGTCAATTGTGAGCATGTAATTGTCAAAGCAATATAAGTCATCTGCAAGTTCTTGGTCATAATGTTAAAGAGTCCATACATCGATTTCTATCGGGCCTAACAGATAATCCTACTTCCAACCACAAATCTGAATTGATATTTTGTTGGGTTGAAGGATAGTTCCTCGTTTTTCTTCTTCATTTGATTGTTATATATATCCTGGATTAAAGGATAATCCTCGTTCTTCTTCTTCATTTAATTGTTATATGTATCCTGGATTAAAGGATAATCCTTGTTCTTCTTCTTCATTTGATTGTTATATGTATCCTGGAAAGAAAAAATAAATTTATCAAATTTAAGAAAACAATAATTTAAGAAAAAAATAATTGAAAATCAATATATCACAAAGTGATGAGCTTAGCTATGAAAGAACCAATACACCTTTTTTTGGTGTTCATCACTCCACACATGCATTTCAATAACAAAAACTCCATCAAGCTTAGCTCGAGTCAAAGAATCGTAGCCCGCAATAAAAAAAAATATTATTACTTAAATATATTTATAAAAAACAACTAATAAAAAATGGATGTAATAAAAAAATAAATAAAAATTGTTTATCTTATAATCAAAAGATATAGAATTTAGTCAATTGTATGTTTTGCGACATTAAATATTAATGATTTTGCTTATAAAAAATTCAACAATGTATCAATTGAAGATATTATAAGAGATAAATTGTTTGAAAATAATGACATTTTAAGTAGTATACTTACTAAATAAAATATCTCAGTTCATCACAATTAAAAAATGTATACTTATATGCTTGTTTAAATTATATATCTGATAAATATCTTTCTCTTACAACATTTTCTAGTATGGGTTATTCATAATGGGAGAATATTAACAAGTTCTCACTCAAAGACACTTCCCTACCATCATCGTGCATTGGAACACAATTGATTCTTATTCTGAACTAAGGCTTAAAATAGTATGAGATAAATATTAAGATCTCTTTAACAATATAGACTTCGCATATCAAAGCCTCACTATTTGCCTTGATTTTTTACTTTTCTCTTGAGGTTGAACAAGTATCTTCATGGAATTAAATGAATGTTTTGAAATATAAGAAAAAAAACAGCAAAATTTTAATTACAATGCATGTGTAAACCCTAGCCTTTTGAATAGACAAGGCCCTCAACTTTTACTTTAAATAGTAAATGTATGGGTAAATACTCCATCAAGTAAAAAAAATAATAAAGAGAATATCATCTTAAGTTTGGATATTGTCTGGATGATATTATTTTCAAGCCTCTCCATGTGTCTGCAACATATTAGAGCATATATTTCTAATGAAGTGACTGATCTTTGTGAGTATATCTTATATCTCTTTTGATAATAAATCATGGTAACCTAATGGAATGAGTGTTTTTATAAACACATGGTAGTCATAGCTATTTATTCTATACAATCTATAATCCTCTAAATTCATCAATCTTGATATGTTTGAGGCATGTTCATTAAGCAAATACAAACTTTTAAGTCATTGTATATTCTTATCTAAGGCAATGTTAACTTTGAGTTTTGCAATTTGTGACTCAACATAAACAAACTCCATGTTTTTACGATGACAAAACAAAACTATGTTTATTCTAGCCTTAATGTAGTCCTTAGTCTTCCCCTTTATATTTATAACCATATTAAAAATGTTCTTAAACACGTTCTTTTCTATGTGTATGGCTTCAATGTTATGGCGGAGAAGATTGTTCTTCTAATAAGAAAGCTTTTAAAAAATATTTTGTTTTACCCAATTGTGGGTCAAACAAAAAATAAAAAACTTTTACTTGCTAAATTGAAAACTAAACACAATGTCATTGTGCCCCAACACCATGTTATATAATTTTTCACCTGGAAAAAGCGATGGTGCAACATCCCTTTCAACTTTTCCAATAAAAGAGTTCTTTCTATTCTTTATGAACCTATGATTCGTTGGCAAGAATCGTTGATAACTGTAAAAAAAAAAAAAGATGTTATACCACTGTTTGTTTATATGAATGCCTTCTTATTTTCCATACATTATGGATATGTTAATTTTTCATGCATGCTCTAACTAGAAACCATTCCATTAGTAGAAAAATCATTGATAGTCCATATTAAAGCTACCTTCATTAGAAAAACTTTTTTCTTGATACATCATAATTCAAAGCCCTAGATGACCACTACTATCTCAACTCATCAACCATCATTTGAAGACAAACATCTATATTCCGACTTGAACTATTAGGAACGAGTATGATTATAGATAAAAATATAAACTTCAACCTCATACACATTCTTGGTAGCAAGTTGTAAACTGTGAGTATCACTAGCCAACAAGAATAAAGAGTAACAAATGACACAAATGGATTAAATCTATTTATACATAACCCAAGAAACACATTTATTATCTCCACTAAAAATTAAGGATGTACATTGTTAAATTGTTTTCAAGCTTCACTATTGAAAGGATATATCATCATTTCATCCACTACGTCATATGATTGATATCATATGCTCAACAATCTGTGATGACATGAATAACCTTTTTAGTTTATATGTGATTGGAAAGTATCTAAATTTTCCATGCGTGATAAAAGACCTTCCTCTGCTAGTTATGGGTTTATAACAAGAATGCCCATATATTATGCACTTGGTCAAATCTATATTTTTAATATAGTATAATATATTTTGGACATATATCAATTTTCTGATATTTTAGACTGAGGGGTTTTATTATAAAATTAGCAGCATATAAGTTTTCTTTTAGTCTGTTCCTATTAAGTAAAATACTTATTGTCTATTCAACAATTATGTCATAATTAGTCTTACTCAACTTATAATCTGACTTAATGGTGAACACCTACGCAACAACCAATAATGTACCATGATTTGTTTAACTATCCCATAATAGTTTGTCAGAATCTTTTGAAAAATTAAAAAACCTAGTTGCATTTACATTAGGTTCTTTCTATATGATTGGACAATGACCAGTATGATCTTAATTTATTCTCATTGAATCTATAATCATATTCCTATAAAAAGTAATATTATCATCTACAACTTTATACACGTTACTAGTAATATTTTTATGATCTTAATTTATTCTCATTGAATCTATAATCATATTCCTATAAAAAGTAATATTATCATCTACAACTTTATATACGTTACTAGTATTATAAATTAACCCAACCATCTTCTTTATCACGGTATCATAAGAAATATATGATTCTCTGTATACATACTAATACAACTATTTTTGCATGAACTCTTTTTATATAAGATGTATCTTTATAATATCCAAATTGGTAAATGTTTTATTCTTACATATCTTGTATAGACATGTAATACCGCCACCACTAATATTTTTTGGATTAGATAGTGTATAATTAATAAAACCTTGAACATCATTATAATAATCTATCATTCACAACCTTTAGGGTTAATCTTGATACATCTATGAATAATTATCCATTATTTATATCAAATATATTTAAATAATGATGACAATATATATTAATTAACTACGTTAACTATATCAATTTGTAAAAATATTGATTTAGCTCAATCTTATTCAATCTATTTTAATAGTTTTCTTAATTCATTATTAATTATATATCTATATAAATTCAAATTTTCACACATTTATAAAAAAAATTACAACTCATCAACAAAATTGATAAAATATAAAAACAAATTTATTAAATATGTCATTATTTATTTCATCACAAAACACTGAAGTAAAAAATTTAATATAAATTTCATTAATTTACTAATAAATAAAATTTTATAAAATCTAAAACAAATCATAACATGTATAAATCATAAATTCATTTAACAAAATTATATGAGAAAAAATTATAAAATAAGTAAGCACCCAAGCAAAATACGTATATTATAAAAATATACAAAAAAATTAACATTTAAAAATTGTGTTCAAATAAAAAAGATTGATTTATTTACTTAAGGTGAAGAATCCTCAATAAAATTTGAATCAAAACACGAATGTTAACAAATCAAGTGTTATGGTAGCTGAATTTATTGTGAGAGGTTGAATTATGGTGAGATTGTAGGGGGTGGTCATTTGTTTTAGAAAAAATACATAAGAAAGAAGAAGAAATGGAGGAGAGGAAGGGAAGGAGAAAAGGAGGGTTGATCACCAGGTTATAAATTAAATATTATTGATGAATATACCAATATAATTATTTTATTGGGCATTCTATCAGTCATTCTACTAGTAAAAAATATCACATCACTATATGATTTGCCTTATTGAATCTCATTTTAATATCATCTATAATTTTATTGGTATATATTGAGGGATGTTTTTGTCAATATATTTAAGAATTAACTTCACCATTAGATTAATTATATTAGTAAAGTCATTGATAAAAGTTACACATTATCATACTTTTCTGGCTTTTTTATTTTTTTCACTGCAATTCTCTTGATATATATCGATGAAATATTTTTGTTAGTGTTTACAAATAATTATAGTAATGAAAAAGTTTGTCAGCAAAATTTATCACAATTTATTGACAAAAAAATTTAACAGTGTTTTTATTTATATTTGTCAAATTTCTAGTGATGAATATTTGATTTGTTACTAAAATGAATTCATAATTTAACTCTATTTTTATATTTTAGTTTATGTTATTTAAAAAAAAAATAACATGGATCTAGACTACACATCAAATGGATTGACAATGGCTTTGTTTAACACGAAGCTCGAGCCATGGAAAGGTGGATGCAGACAATGTGGCAAGACTAATGGTCATCCCTTGTCCTTAGGATACATTAAAGAGATTGCCTTGTGAGCTCAAAGCCCCTAAATGACGGTTCAATGTTGCTTTATTTAGCTTTGATTAGGTAATTGAAATAGTTTTACTTACAAATATATTAAAATAATATTTTTTTATTTTTAAAATTAATATATAAAAATAATATAAAAATACTAAAAATATTAATTTCAATTAAAATAAAAAATAAAAAATAAATTTTTTAAAAATATTTTTAAAACACAGCGCTCCAGTTTCTTTTGTCTAGCTCAAATATGACAAGTGCGTGATTTGGCATGACATCACGAGGGCATCTTTTGTCTCTGATGTTCTGCTGACCAGAACTCTCTCGAAGCTCTCCTGCTCTCATACCACCCGACTTCTGGAGCTCCGTCTCTTTGGACTTTGACCACTTAACTTATGCTTCTCTAGCATTGCTTGTCTTCCTCGCACGCCTATTCCCACTTGCATCCATTGTTCTCGATTAGTATATTGTTGCTTCTACAAGTCACAACACTACCAGCTCTTGGAATATTGACATGTTCTTCAGAACCCTCGTACACAAATGGGTTTTGGTTACAAATCTATTATGTATATCTTTAGTTAAACAATTTTGTTAGTTTCTATTCTTGTTTCTTTATCTTGTTTTTCAGAGAACGAGAATTTAACGTTCTTATTTGATTTTTAAATTATTTATTACATTCTTAAATAAAAAGGAAAACATGTCAATCAGTTTTTATTGACTGGTGCTCTCTTCATCACATCACGGACGGAGGTGCCGCTTCTATGGCATTGCACACCACAATGACTCGGTCAATATGAGCTTCTTGGTCAATGACTTTAACAGAGTTGCTTGTATAAAAAACCAGTACCGGTCCCGGACCTTGGTTAACAGACATTTTTCGAGTTAATGACCTTCGAGCCACCACATGATTCTCTGCCCAGAGATCATTTCCTTTCACATTTCACAATCTCATGGTTTGACCATTTTTGCAGACGGAACTCAGCAGCCAGTTGTTCTACATTAGAAGCTTAGCGACGAGTAACCAGGCACTACAACAAAAAATTAGTTCTGAAGATATAGAGCAGAGAGGATTAGAACAGCTTAAGAATGCGGATAAGATGCACAACTAAAAACAGTTCACTCTCCAGTTACTCAGTTTTCACAACTATGACTACAACAAGCTCCTAGAAGTAATAGCAGTAATATATCATGGTATAAACCTCCGGATCTCTCTTAAATTATCATGGTGAAGCAGAAACTGCGTCAGTGCCAGAAAAATGAGAGGCAGCATCATCTTTCGATATGGAAACATAGTTAACAGGGGCAGATAGCCTATTATCCCTCCTTCCACCTTTAGTTACAGAACTGCTCCCATTTTGATGAGAATTTAGAGATAGCCGCCTGCTTGGAGTTCCATTAGCACTGCCATTTGCACGGGGACCAACCACCTTCTTTGTACCAACTGGTCGAACAGGACTAGGTCTTGCACCAAAAATGCCATCTTGTTCTGTGTTTTGCTGCTCATGGAACTTTTTCTGATCCTGTCATATCCAAGGTTATCTCCTTTTAGCAAGCAAGCGATCAAACAAACCTCGTTCTAGACCCAAATCAATTCACATTCTAGTTTAAATGCATGGGTGATCTGGAACAGTGTAATAGTCACTAAATAGGAACTCACCCTCATTCTACGCTTCTCTTCTTCTCTTTCCTGTTTGAGCATGGCATATTCATCTAGCATGGCAAGGAGAGGAACACCATCATATGCAAACTGTATGCCACGATCTTCTTCCCAAGCCCGAGTTTTGGATACCAAGGTGTCAACCAAAGCTACATGGGCCAATAAAACCAATTAAATCTCGGGATCCAGATCTACATAGAACAATTTACAAAGAGAAAAAAGATGTTGATCTTGCCAACTCTTTGGCTTCCCTGATTCAACAGATACCTGGAATTTTGTTAACCAGAATACGGGCCTTTTCTGCACGTTTGAGATTCAGATGTGCACCTCTGCTTGCATTATACCTGTTTTCATCCTGTTTCAAAAAGACAATGCCATTTAAGTTACACCATCAAATCAGCGGTATACAAGTAATTTCACCTACTTTCTAGAAAATCCAGTTTGATCTGTTGATCCTTTTCACTATGTTTAACCTCATCATTTACCATTAGGACTCGAGTTTTTCCAGTCATATACTGTCAAAATGAGACAGTTGTCCTGCTACTAGGCATGTGTGGAATCCACAATTAGACGAGATAAAAACATCAGCAAGCAAGATCAATCGCATTAACCTATTATCTGTTAAAGAAAACCAGGGGACAGAGATATCCTGTTACTAGGCAAACCTGATTACACAATTAGATAAAATAAAAACATCAGCAAGCAACCAGGGGACAGAGATATCCTGTTACTAGGCAAACCTGATTACACAATTAGATAAAATAAAAACATCAGCAAGCAACCAGGGTACAGAGATATCCTGTTACTAGGCAAACCTGATTACACAATTAGATAAAATAAAAACATCAGCAAGCAAGATCACTCACGTAAACCTATTATCTGCCAAACAAAACAAGTGTAAGCAGAGAAACAAATATTTCCCACATAAAAGGGGATCTATAGATCAGCTCCCAATGCAGGAATTTCTTGGGGGACCTGAGAGGCCATGACCCTTCATCACTTGAAATATTTTTTTTCCTATTAATGCCCCCACGCATCTATAAAGTATATGTATCATCAACCACCCTCCCTAAAACAATGACACGCCCTACCCCTTTACCAGGAAAGCAGTGGAGAGATCTCTTGAAATTGATCATTGAAATTCTCAAATCAGCAGTGAAAGCATGTCACATAGAAGGAGAGAGATCAAAATACCCGATTGTAGTCTTCTAGCCAACTCTCTTCCTCACATGCTGACATCCATTTCTCAACCTTATCCAAAATTTCTTTTCTGCTTAGACCTTCTTCTTTGGCTCTTGATATCTGATTGTCCATGTCAGCCAGTAACTCAGTAGGCTCAACATTTCCAGAATCAATGAGAGTCATAATCTTTTCTCGAGCAGCCTCAGGATCTATCTCTATATGAGCATGGACATATATCTCTTCAAGCTCTGCTTGCTTTCTGAAGGCAATTTCTTTCATCCTGCTGGCTTTCAATTGATCAAGCCTTTCAACTTCAACCTCAGCCTTAAAAGCAAGTAATAGTGAAATCAGTATTCAACTTTCAGGGTTTTCACAAAAAAAAAAAGAAAAAAGTATACAGCTTTCACAGTTATTCAACCTTGCAGGTATATTTACTTGCAGAATTCAAATACCTGCTTAATCAGATCCAGCGCCAGAGCTCCTGGGACAGCCACTTCATCAACTGAAGCCAACATGTGACAGGTTACATGGTCAAACAATTTCCTTTCTTCCATTGGAGTATCCATCAGATTCCACAGGTCAATAAGTTGATTTGTCAGCTCTTGAAGCTGTGGTCAGAAGATACAAATCAAAGATATTATGAATCTTAGTGGAGAACAGAAGGATGTGGTTCGAATCAAGCACATGCAGCTAAAAATATATCTGTTGTGACACTTCATTTTACAAAAGAACCTTGAGACTTTGTTCCCTTTGGATGTTATAAATTATACTGGTGCTATAAAAACATATAAAGAACAAATTTTGAGGAAACAATACTTGTTTTATATGTTTTGAAGATGTCAAACAGAAATATGATGCAGAACACCGTTTTCCCTACTGTTGAAAGAATATATCTGAATTACAAGAATTCATTAAGAATGCAGTTTTCAGAAAACATCAAGCAGACACAATTAGTTCACAAGATAAACTTATTTAACAACAAAAAAAAGCCTTGAGGAAATAGGGTCCTGATATAGCATAACTAATTCTTCTGTTTAAAAATATAAAAAATTGATATCCCATTTCTTCATCACAGAATATCTTTATGCTAAGGATTGATCTACAGCAGCATCATTTGGTTAAGGCTCTCAATTAGTACAAAATCTTATGTCCTTAGGTTCATGTGAAAATGTAACAAGGAAAATATATTCTCCCAGGCAGAGAAAACTACAATGCCGAAAGACTTACCTTCTGAAGCCTTTGCTTCTTATCTTCTTTTAACGCTAAGACTGTCTTAGCCAGCCTTGCTAATGTATCATTGCTAATACTTTTTGATTGCACACCACTTGAGTCAATTAAGCTTGGATGAACATCAGTTACAGTACTGAAGAAGTCCATCCCGAGGACAGCACAGAGATCATGCACACTGCTTACAAATTCAAGGACCTTGTGCAGCCTACCACTCTACAATTTAAAATTAGCAGTTAACGATTAACTTGACAGATCTAGAAAGCTAGAAATTATATGATGCACCATAACCAAGAGAGAGAGATTTACCTTTTCCTTTTGAAGCTCTTGAAGTTCGGCATGATATTCATCCAACTTCTTTAGGGATAAGTCAGCTTCATCAACTGCAGGAGCATCATTGATATTTAAGTTCCCAGCAATTTCATCACATATTTTCTGAATCTGTGAATGTACGTCAGAAAACTCCTTCACTCTCTCAGCTTTCTGTTCCCACAGCTGTTCAAGTGCTGGTGCTATAGCTGCAAGTTGTTCCTTGATTGTGCCTGAAGTCTTCTCAGGCTGAAATTAAAACCAATGAAAGCCATGAGGAGCCAGCTTTCACAGTTCATTATCACGAGTTTTGCATCAACACATCACCATAATACACACTTTAGACTTATGCTTAAGCAGACCATACAAAACAAAGTCAAATAAACCACTCACAATTCCTGCAAAACTTTTTTCTCCAAGGGCTGATAGAAGACGGGCAAGTTCAATTTTGGCATCTGATAAGGCCTCAAGAAGCTGTACCCTCGACTTTGCAGCCTGCTCAACTTTCTTCTTATACACATCCAAGCACTCTTGTTCTATTTGAATGAGCATCTTGTCCCGATCCTCGTCACTTTCACCAACCTCATCCCAGATTTCCTACACCACATCAGGGACAAGTTATGATTTCTTCATGCCATACACCTGAACAATCAGAAAATGAAATACCTGGAGCTTTTGCAATAAAGTGCCACAAGTTGCTTCTCCAACAAGAGGGTTTTGAGCATCCGTGACTGCCATTCAAGTTATTTTGCAACCTCACTCTAACTACATGGAGCATTCAAAAGACATTTAGTAATCCATAGATGGGACCATGATGCGCCCTATATGCTTACAAATGTGAACTACAGAGAGAGGAAACTGAAGCAACTTACCTTATTGACCAACAGGAAAAGTACTTTTACCAGACAAGTAAAACATACACACCTGCAAAGACAATCGACTGATCAGGAGTAGTCATAGAGTGAGGGTAGTTGAAAAAATAAGCTCTGGAAACATTTGAGGAAAGACTACCTAACTTGTTTAATTGCAAATGCATCACGACTCTAAATGCCATTCAGTACAGAACACTGAAAACTAACTGCAAAGCTTTAACACATGTAGTAGAACACACACAATGCATGTCTTTATTTAAAAGCAAAGAGATTTAGGTAGCATACAAGACAAAGCACGGGATTTATCAATCCTGTTACATTATTGACAGAAACATTGACATCTTTTTCACTGAATTACAGCTTGCCAAGGCTATTCAGAAAATACATGAAAAGGAAGAAAATAAAATTCTGAACTTGAATAATTTGTTGTTTGGACCTGAAGAAGAAAACTACAATCGTGCTTCGCCTAACACAATCATTCGCATACTTGAGTCAACCTTGTACAACCATAAAAACACAAAACAAGAACTAAATACAATATTAATATCATGCCCTTTACCACTTTCTTAACAAAACCAAACAAGGAATAACATATATTCTACTGAAACTTGTAAAAAAAAAAAAGACAATTTTTCTCCCTATTGCTTGCTGAGATTCTCAACTACCAGCCAGCTTATTTTACTAAAAAAAAACTTACATATCCCAATTACGATATTATTAGACATATTGGCACAATTCTAGATATTTCTCTAGTCTGACCACGATCTCAAGCTTAAAGGGGGGGGGGAGTTGATTTCAACAGCAAAAAACGCAGCAACAGTTTTTAAGTAAAAAAATCCTACATTCATTAAATCAAGAACAAGAACAAGTTCTATCCCACTTAGATCTCTTGACAATCCGAGAAAACAACAAACACAACAGTGACAATGAGATCAAATGACAACAAAAATAATAATGCTTACCCAGACCGTCCTTGAAGGAAGCTAGGGTATTTCAGGAGGGGTTTGTTGCTTTCAGATCTAAAGATTTTAGTTTTTTTTCTAACTCCAAAGCTAGTATCCGTGACTGACTGTGTACTGTGTGCAGAGAGAAACCTTGAGTGAGGGAGTGATAATAGAATCGAAGAAGCTAACAAACAAAAAGACAGAGAAAAAGAATGGAGTGTGGGTCCCCTCAATATCTCTATCTAAGATGTAGTCGTGATCGCTCTCCTGCTTTAACGCCCCGTGGTTTTCGGGATTATTTACGAAGATGTCACTGCGAGACTAGTGTTGCTAGAGCCTGTCTGATGAAGATGATAGATGGGAAGTTAAAAATAAAAAGAGAAAAAAAATATTATTTTGGCTTTTTCTAAATTCTTGAGTCCAATTGCAATTCTTTAACATTTGCAAAGGAGATCTTATTTAAAAGAGTTAAATTGGTAATACAGATTTTTTTTTCACGTGCACTCCAATAGAAAAAGGTGTTTAGAAAAGTAAAATGTATTTTAATATATTTAATACAAAATTATTTTAATAATTTGATTAATTTAACATATTTAAAAATAAATTAGATAATTATCAATCAACACAATATTAAAATATAAAATTAAAAAAATAACATGAATTGATTTAGATAACTCGTTAAAATCATGATACAAATTATGAAACTATGATAATTTCATAAAAAACATAGATATAAAAAAATTAAAGAAAAAATAATAAAAAAATATTATAATAAATAGTGTTTTAGCATTTTTATAAGAGAAATAATAAAATAGAATTTTGTTTAACATAAAATAAATTTTTTTAATTTTTAGCTTTCCATGTGGCACCTCTTATTTTATCATTTCTCTTATAAAATTACTATTTTTATATATTTTGCAAAAATACTAAAATACTATTTATTACAACAACATTTTTCTCACTAGTTTTTTTCCTTTGAGTTTTTTGTTTTAAATCTATTTTTTATTTATTTTTTATGATATTATCCTAATTGTATTATTTATGTCACGAATTTGACGAGTTCACCCTGATTAATTCGAGTTATTTTTATGTTTTTTAATTAATTTTTTTTAATTTCATCCTTTTAATATTAAGTTAATTAAAAATTATCTAAGTTGTTTTTATATTTATCAAGTCAATTAGGTCATATTAAATTATTAAAATAGTTGTATATCAAAAAAATTAAATATAATTAGCTCTTCTGTATGGATTTTTACCATTGGAGTGAAAATAAACAAAAAGATTATATTTACACTATTGTTATTTTTTTGAGTTTTTTCATGTTTATTTAGCTATTTTACACATTATACATTTTTTTTCGCAAGCATAAAAAAATAAAAGAAGGAAAGTGGAAAATATAAAAATTGAGAAAAGAAAATGAGAATGAGAAAATAAAGTATCAAATTAAAAATCAATAAAATTAAGAGAGGAAAAAAATTAAAGAAAAATAAAAAAAGTCAAAATATTGGTATAAAATATGGTTTTTTATCCATATTTTTTGTATAAACCATATTCTAAATATCATAATCTTTCCATAAAATTTCATAATCCTTTCTAACTATATTAAGTAAAATTTTTCAAACATCAAATTAATAAAAACTTAAAGGATAAGTTAAGCCAAATAAGAAAGAGAGAAAAAAAAACACATACCATAAAAGAAAGAGAGAAAACAAATAAAGAAGAAGATCTTTCTCTCTTTTTCTCTCACAATTTTTCTTAGTCAGAATTTGATCTAGACCACAACATCTAATTCATCTTTTTGTAGTTTTTTTTTTTTGCCAATTATCTTCTTCCCTTTTTTTTTTGTTTTCTTCTTTATAAATCCAACTAAAATCACTCAAAAATCTATCAATCATGTCACTTTTTCATTGACCCTTATAATCTCTATTTTATCCACCCAAAACATCTATATTTTACCTAAAACCAAGCTCTAAGCTATTGATTTGCATTCTTAGACTTTAAAAACCAATAATTTTCAACAATTTTAAGCTTGTATTTGCATGTTTTATATCTGAAACAACAAATTCAATAACTTTATTGTTGTTTAATACATGGTGTTTTAGAGTTTGGTCCCAAATTTCTTGATTATGGTAACAAGCCCCTATCTTTTTTTATTTATTTATTCATATCCAGTGATTTGTTTGATTAAATATATTTTTAGTTATATTTAATCATCTAGATTGATATATTTTTGGATTTGAGAGACTTAGAGGTTGACTCATTAATGATATATTATAGATAAAGACTAACTTAATAGTTTTTCAAAATAAAAACTTTTTTTTGTTGATTATTTGAGCAATTTTTTAAAATGATTTTTGGTTGAATATTTAATAAGTTTTAAATATATATTTATACAAGCTACATTTTAGATATATTAATTTTCTAAGAATGTATTTGCTATTGATTTTTGTTTTGTAACCAAGTTTTAAGCTATTGATCTACATCCTTAAGCTTTAAAAACCAACAATTTCTAGCAATTTTGAACTTGTATTTGCATCTTTTATATCTGAAACAACAAATTGAATAACTTAAGTGTTGTTTAATACCTAAAGTTTTAAAGTTTGGTCTTTAATTTCTTGATTTTGGTAACAAGTTCTTATCTTTTTATTTTTCATTTATTTAGATTCATTGATTTGTTTGATTAAATATATTCTTAGTTAGATTTAATGCTTTTGATTGACAAATTTTTGGATTTGAGAGACTTGGAGGTTGACTTATTGATGATATATTATAGATAAAGACTAACTTAATAGTTTTTCAAAATAAAAGTTTTTTTTGTTGATGATTTGAGCTAGTTTTTAAAATGATTTTTGGTTGAATATTTAATATATGTTTCTACAAGCTACATTTTAGATATAGTAATTTTCTAGGGATATATTTGCTATTGATTTTTGTGTTGTTTTGTTTTGTTTCATGTGATTTAAAAAAAAATGGTTAATTTTCTAAGGAGAAATTTATGGATATGATTGATTAATTTATCAAAAATATAATGGTTTGTTCTAGTGTGGACTTGTTTGATTTTTTTTTTGTGATTTTTAGATAATTTTTCATGATCTTTTGTTCTAAAATCATACTTGACAAAAATTTGAATCTATGAAAAAATATGTACATGATAATTGATTCTAAACCTTTTTTTTTTTGTAAAACTGTTTTTGTATCTAATTTTAAGATGAGCTTCAATTTTTATATGAGTTGAGAATTTATTTCTTTTATGTCTTTTATTGATCATTTCAAGCTTTTTTTAAAGTTATTCACAACATATTTTTTATTTGTTATGAACCTAGATTTTATATTTATTTTAATCTTAATTTTATATTTTATATTTTATCTCATTTCATGTTTATCTTTGTTTGTTTAATATTGGTCTTTAAAAATATCCTTAACCCATTTATGGTTTGATTTCTCTTATTTTGTGCAAATTCTTATAATTATTTTTTTATATGTTTTGAACGTATTTTCAATTAATCACTTTGTGGTTTTTTAAATCATATTGCCTTTGATTTTATTTGTATCTTATTTTTTATATAAATATATTTTTTTTAAAAAATAATATTTGTGCTTTACACGTTTCATGTATATATTATATATATATATAGCCATCATAAATCACTAGGGATAATTGATCAATAATAATATAGTGTGTGTGTGTGTGTCAGGGCTTCAATTTCGGTTCAATATCTCATTATAGGTTAATTGGATAGTATCTGGAATATAAAACAAACTTCAATATTTAAAAATTAAAACCTTTATTGTTTGTTTATATGTTTAATTCTTCTTATTTACATTATCAAGTCATAATCTTCTCAATAACATATACACACACACTTATAATTTGATTGTTGTTATTGACTTTTTTTTTTCTTCTTCTCTTTAACAAAGCAAGCTTGCATAGATTTGCTGGTTCAAAAGTTCTCTAATTATACCATTTTAAGTTAAGTCCCTAGTTTATTAAGTTTCTAGTTGCTCTATGTAAATATGTTTTTATTTTTATTTTTTTATTAAACAAAAAAATTTAGATATTTTAAAAAATAATATATTTTTATCTTATTCCTATATTCAAGATACATCTTAGCAATTAATGAATTATATGCTATCATCATTTTTCTATATATAAATTTGTTTCATACATAATAGGAATTTCAAAGATATGGTGTTGAGTTTTCCTTATTTCCTAATTCTTCTTCTTATTATATTTTTTGCTAGAACACACAATGAACTTAGATAACCAACACAAAATAAAATCCATAAAAAAATCATAAATGTATATATTTTGATATTTCTTTTTTGTTCTTGCATGCAATGTAACTTATTTTTAAATAGCTTATTAATGAGTACTTTTTATATTTCTTCCATATAAACAACCCTTTTAAGTTTGATTTCTATAAAACCATTAATTAGGTTTCTTAGTTGTTTTAATGCTAGGTCTAACTCTTTTTCTTTATTTTTTTTCTCACAAGTTCCCTTATACCTTGTATGACAAATTCATAAAACAATAGTTAACTCCTAATAGTTTGAGGACTGTATCTTATCATCTCCATCCAACTTCCATCTAATTAGGATGTTGGCAATTAAATTTTAAAACTTGTATACAAATTGCAATCCAAATAGAGTATATTTGAAATTTTTTTAACTTTTAAAGGTTAAGATTTGATGATTGAGACATGCATGTTATTCCCATTATCAAATCTAATTTTATTTATTTTTTCAGCCATAAATCTAATGTAAGTTATTATACAATTTAGTCTTCATTTAAATTTTAATTATTTAAGCTAGAAATGCTATTAAAAAAAATCAAAGTATATAATAATCTTTCAAAAATATAAAAATTTTCATTTTAAATATTTTAGTGTTGAATAAATTTATATGAACTTGTTATCATATAACAATTAAAAGGGAAAAAAAGAACTTATTTAAAAAATTCAATTAATATAATAATTAGAAAAATTATGAGAATTACATATACTATTAACTTAACTATAAAAAAGAAATTATATGAATCATAAACTTTATCAACCAAAAACAAATGTATAAGGAATATTTGATAATTTCCCTTTATAATCTTCTTAAAAGAAAACTAAAAAAGCCTTGTTTTGATCAAAGTATATTAAAAAAATTATCATAAGTTGATTTTAACCCCTTATTTTGATCACTTTTTTACTTTTAGAAAGCAAAGAAAAATATAAAAATACAAAATATTTCAAGAAAAATACATTTTTTGCACCATTAGGCTAATTCTCGGCCATATCAAAAGTTTTAACCTATTCAAATATCATTTTCATGTTGATGAATATTCAAAGGTTAAAGTTGTAAAAGATTCAAAAGAAATGGAAGAACAAAGAAAAAAATAATAATGATGTTTTCCTCCTTTTCTTTCTCATGTCCACAGCAAAAATGTAAAAACCTTTCATTTGCTCTCCCATTTTCTTTTTCTTTTTTTGCTTTCATTAGAACAAGCCAAAGTATATGCCCTTTATCTCTCTAATATCATATGCTAATCTAAAACCATCCCCTCATAATCATAAAAACTATAGTAAAATCAACCCAAAACCACATCCTTATCACTTTTTAACCTATTACAAAATCAACTATGTAAGAATATATTTTTAAACCATTGTTCATGCTATAATTTATACATTCTATCATGTAAAATATAATATAATTGTACAATATTTATAGCTATAAAATCAAGCCAAAAAATCACCCTTTTTATTCTATACAACTACTATAAAACAATCATCAAATCATTAAAGGACATCCTTTTCTAATCTTATTTCTTCTTGCACATTCTACCAAAAAATATACCCTTTACACATTTTTATTTTGCTATAAAAACACGACATAATATACCTTTATATCCCTATACTTGCTACTAAATCAACCACATAAAAACACCATTTTCATCCCTTATTGTTTACTTCGAACATAATATTATTAACTACTAAAAACCATAATCATTGCTCTTTATTTGCAATTTTATTGTAAAGCTAAAACATCTATGTTTGTTGCCAAAATAAGATAAAAACAACAGGCTAACATAGAGTACAAAGAGAGATGGACAACCAACATTATTATTAAAGAAGTAATGGTCGTGATCTTGCAAATGGAGAGAGTTCTAGGTCTTTCATTAAGGCTTATAAAAGAGAGGCTTGATTAAGAAAAAAGGTAAATTGAAAAGGAGATAATATACATCATTATAAACTGCTTTAGAAAAGGTGAAAATTAAGTTAGTCATAGAGAGCAAATCCTAGTTGGTATGGTATGATCTAAACACATTGAATTTAGCTGTTTTTTAACTTGATGAAAAGTTAACTAAAATATAGGATTAAAACTTTTATAAGAGTTTAAAATTTAATTTTTCATTTTAAAATTCAATTTAAAATATAACAAAAATAAAAAAGTTTGAATTTGTCTAAAAGTTCATTATAGCCTAGATCTTGTTGCAATTTCACCCAAATATAAAGTTATAGAAGTCATAATGAAACAAGTCTAGTTAGAACTCGATCAGACAATCTACAAAAAAAACATTTAAAAGAAAAGGAAAAAAAGAAAAGAAACCAAGAAAGAGAGGATATACATTAGTAACAACTTTATCAAGGTATAAACACATGTCCTCTTTATAATAAATTTATTTGTTCATTTATAATCTTCCTTTATAGAATATGGCTATACAATAGCATGCTTTGTTTTATTTTATTTTTTAATTTCTTCTTCTCTTGACACCTCAAATGGTAGAGGGTTTAGTTAAGTGTTTGTATTAGATTTATTTTCTCTCAGTTAAACTATGAGTTATGCATGAATTTTTTTAGTTTACTCCATTTGTTCTAAGTGTTTATTCACTTCATGATATACCTAACATTTGATATGCATTAGATTTGAATCATAATCTCTTGCTTGAATGGAAAATTTAAGTGATGTGAATTATGGTAAAACCATAAGTAGTTTACTTTTATGGCATACGTGCATTTCCTTAAATATTCTTTGATTAATTTTTTTTTAATAATAGTCAACATGTCTCCTAATTTTAGAAACTAACATAAATGTAACATTTTTTTTTAACTTTAAAACAATTCTTAGTAATAAATTGATGAGTTCTCACTAAATTATTGTGAAGTTAAGTTTAATTTTGTTTTTAACAGTTAGGACAATGAGTCTTCTAATTTTAGAGATTGACATAGACCTAACACATTGTTTTTTTCTTTTTTTAAAAAAACAAGTTTGACGATAAATAGATAATTTATCATCAAGTTTTGCTTAAGCTTTTAAATGATTAAGTTAATGAGTCTTCTAGTTTTAAAGATTAGCTTAGATCTAATATGAATTTTTTATCCATAAAATTAGTTCAAGAATGCATTGACAAGTTTTCATTAAGTTTTTATAAAGTTAGTGATGTTTTGCTTAAACTTGGCTTTTAACAACAAGGTTGATAAGTTTCTGGTTTTAGAAATCGATGTAGGCATAGAATGATGTTGTTTTTACTATAAAAAAAACAAATAGATCATCAAATTGTGGGAATCTTAATTCAGGGTCCAATGCTCATTCAGACTAATACTAAGAAATAATAAATGACTTGCGAATCACTTTATTAATAATTTAAATAGTTAATAGCCTACTCAAAATAAATTTATAAGAAAACATATAGTTAAAATAATTTTTATTTTGAAAAGATGTGGTAAGGGTGATTTATGTCTTCCTTTAGACATAATCAACCTTTTATTTAAAGTCTTTTGAACCATAAAGTACTAAGTAGTGATTCCATTTAAGGTTCGTATTTTAGAATTTTTAGTCTCCTTGAGCTATTAATTGACATATAAAAATAAGACCTTTAAAATTAAAGAAATATATATATATATATATATTTCTTTAATTTTAAAGGTCTTATTTTTATATCAGGTGTAACAATAAGAACCTCATCGTAGAAAAAGTTATGTTGTCCATCATTACATGACAAAGGTAATCATTCAATAAACTAATTATAAATTTTTATTATAAAAGATAATTTATTTTGATTCTAAAGATAATAAAAATTTCAAAAAACATAATAAATAAATTTAAAAATAGAAATTAAAATAAAAATTTTGAAAACTACATTTGAACGGGCTCAATGATAGAAAACAATATAGATAGTGTTGAAAATGTCATTCCAAAGTCTATTATAGTCTTAAAATTTTATAATTATAATTAAGCATTTGAAAAATTAAATGAAAGGTATTTATTAATATTAAATTTCTTTTTATGTGATCTAACATTTGAATTTTATTTATTTTATAATTGATGTATTTTTACCTAATTCATATGAGGAATTTTTATTTATTTATATAATTTTATGAACTAAATTAAAAAAAGATAGTGATATATGATAAATCTAGATAATTTTACAAATGGTTTGTTTAGACTTTTAACTCAAATAAAAATATTTTTAATCACTCAAAAATTAACATCTAAAAACAGTAATAAATATAATAATTTATATTTAGTTTTTTTATAAAAAAAAACTAACAAGCATTAATAACCTAATAGATTATTATTATTATTATTATTACTATTATATATATATATAGTAATTTATATACTTGTTCAAACCACATGATTATATTAATCTCCATAAACTTTCTTTTTTAGCTCTTACTAAAACTCTTCCTTGACGACTAAGAAGTTGTTAGAAACATATGAGATGCTTATATCATGTTATTTATAAACTAAGTCAATAAATACAAAATACATAATCAAAATCATTTAAAATGCTTGTGTCATCGAGTGGAAACTGCTATTATTTTACGTAAATAACTTGTATTGAAAGTTATTAGAATTGGCCTAGTTAACAAAATGAGAAGGCAATGATTCATTCGCTCCTAAATCAAACAATTAGTTTCTATATATATATATAAAAGAACAACTAAAATTATTATGAAGCAATACACAATTCTGCGGATTTTAATAACACTTCATATTGTTTCTTTTTCTTTTTATTTTTGTCTTTTAGTTTTTTTTGTCACTCAAGATTTTTTTTATAATTTAATCCATTTATATTTTTTAGCTTGATTTTGGACTTGATAATTTATTTTTACTGTCTTGATATCAGTTTTGTCCATTTAAAATAATTAAATCTCTGGGTGTTAAATCCAAAAATTAAACACATTTGAGCTCTTTTTTTTTTTGTTGAATCATGGATCAAAATGAAGGAAAGGAGAATTGATGACAACTTATGTTGCAAGTTAGGAGCTAAGAAGGAGGCATTTCTTGATATTGTTGGAATCATTTAAAAGGATTCACCTTCCTTACAAAAAAGTGTCGATGGAAAAGCTTTGGTTTGTCTTTGGCAAGTCCTTTTTTGTTTCTTTCTTTATCTTTTTTTTTTCTCTCACATCTCTTTCCTTTCTATGCCCGGCTCATTCTAAGATAGCAAAGAGGGTTATTTATTTTTTTATGTTAAATTTGATCTTAATACTTTTGATTGCTATTTTTAACAAATTTTTCTTTTGAAACTCACTCTTTATATATTTTTTTTGTTTATTTTCCATGAGGTTATCCTAGTCTCATAACTAATATCATAGGCTTGGCGGATTCACCCATATATGCTTAGTAGTTTTTTTTATATAGTTTTTTTCATTAATTGAATTTTTTTCCAATTGCATTTTTTTACATTGCGTTGGTTGGAAATTAAATTTTATATTTTTTTTTATTTTTTTATGTTATGTTATCCTGATTTTACAACTTAGATCATCAAATTAGTAGGCCAATATAGGTTGACTCTTGTAATTTTTTTAAAACTATTTTCATAATATTTCCAAGAGTTTTTTATGCATTTTATTATGATCATTTTTCTATTCAATTTAGTTTATTTATAATGATTATATATATATATATATATATATGTGCGTGTGTGAAGTGAACTTGTTGAACCTAGTCATATCTATAACTCGATTCACAAATTTTTCTTACTTTTACCAAAGATGTGGTACTTGATTATTCTTTTATATTTTTTATGTTAAAAAATAATTTAGCCTAGCTGCAGCGTACCAATCTAGCATATATAGACAAAATAAAAAAAATTAAGGTCATATACAATTGATTCACTATTCATATGAATAGTGAAAACAAGATGTTTTTTTTCTTTTTATTTCTCTTGTTTTTTACTTTGTATTTTTCTCAATTTTATCCTTGTGCTTTTTTATTAGTCGCTCGGGTTGCATTTGAGCTAGATAAATTGATTGGATCATGCCATGGAAAATCCCACTTATTAATTTTGAACCTAGATTAAGCAACAAGTCAAGTTGGAAAGGTCTTTATTCTTTCGATTTTCTTAATTTTTTTCTCAATTTTATTAATATATTTGTTTTTACCGATCATTCGAGTTATGTTTAGACTAGCAAGTTTATTGGGTTACAACAAGGTCAATCCCACATGTTTAGATTTTAAATTCAGGATAGGTAATAAGTCATGTTAGAAGGTTTTTTGCCTTTTAATTTTATTATTTTTTTCTCAACTTCATCCTTAAAATGTTTTTACCAGCCTTTCAGTTAATTGGATTACATTAGGACTAATCTAACACATTTAATTTTAAATTCGTATTTGGCAAAGAGTCAAGTCAAAAGGCCTTTTCTTTTAATTTCATCATTTGTTCTTAATTTTTTCTCATACTTTTTTAATGGGCATCAAGTTGTTTTTGAACTATTCAAGTTAACTAGGTCACATCAGAGTGAATTTTACACCATTTAATTTTAGACTCATAGTAGATAAAAAGTGATATCAAGTAGTTTTAAAATTTTAAGTTTTATAATAATACCAAAACTAACTTCTTCTTCTTCTTTTTGTCAAGTATAATTTTTTATAACTAAGTTGCAATGTTATGTGTTTTTGTGAACTAGAATATATCAAAATGTATGTTGTCTCCTGATAAGCACCTCCTTATACTATGTAAGTCATGAGTTTCGCAGTGTATGTTTTTGCAAGAACATCGTGCTTTTGAAACAAATTGAATTTTTTTACTTTAAAATAATGTTTTTGGATCGTTTTGATATAAAAAATAAATAAATAAAAATATTATTTTGATGTATTTTCAAATAAAAAGCACTTTAAAAAATAATTATTACCATAATATCAAACACTATCTTTGACTAATATTTTTTGTTTTTGTTTTTAAAACTATAGGTATAATAATTTTTATGTGTGTGTGAGACAGAGAGAATGTGTGTGTCTGTGTAGAAGTTTACTAGATAGTTGGTCCTCACTTTGCCATGAGTTGGGCTAATTTTCTTGCAGCGTAAAAAAATGATGTTCAAGTGTTGCCAATGTATTTTAAATAACCAAAAAAAAATCCATGACTTGACATTATAGAAAGTGACTTGCAAAACAATTGGGTCACCCATACATACTTCTTACCTCAATCAGGAGGCAGAGATAAGCTCATTGAAAAGAAAACCAAGAAAAATAACAATGTTTATTTTTCAAAACTAACAACTACAAATGATGTAATCAAGAAAAAAAATGATATCAACTCATGTTAACTATTCAAATTCATGACTCCATCTAGTGAATAAATTTATATCATCACATCTAGTCTAAAAAACTCAATGTGTTGACTCGTGATTTAGGTCGGGCAAAGTTTTAAAAGAACTCAGGGGAGAATTGATCTAGTGTAAGATGGTCAAAAACCAGGATTTACCTATATTTCGGTTAACTTAGGGCAAATTCAATTAAAATAGGGTCAAACCTTGTTGACCTTTTTTTCCCCTTTTATAATGGTATTATTTTGAATTTTTTTATAAAAATAAAAAAAATTGATTGACTTGAGTTCACATAGGTCAACTCATTCAGCTTATGACCCTATAGTTGTTTATGGACACTCGAGCAGGGCCTAGATATAATGAGAAAAATTATAGAGACCAAATCCTAATAAATCAAATATTGAATGATGAAAAAATAAAATTCAAGAATAAAAAGGAAGAAATTAAAACAATAAAAACCTCTTTTGAAAAACAAAATTTGAGAGGATAACCTAAAATTTTGATTCAAAGGGAAAAATAAAAAAAAGATCAAATTAACAAATGAATCCAAAATAAAAAAAATATATAAATCAAGAGAGAAACAAAGTTTAAAAAATCAAGATTTTGGATATAAAGATAAAATTGAAAACAAGTTAAAAATTGTTAAAAATACTAAGAATCAAAATTAAAAATTAAAACATTAAGGGTCAAATCTCAACATATCATCAAATATTGAATTAAATAGAAAATTAAAAAAAATCAAATTCACAAAAGAATCCAAAATAAAAAAAACTAAGGACCAAATATGAAGAAAGTAAAAATAAGATCATGGATCCAAGGATAAAATTGAAAAAAAATAAAATTTGATTAAAAAACCATGAATCTAAATTAGAAATCAAAATATTGAGCGTCAAACCTGAAACATCATAAAATAAAAGGATAATTTTGATATAAAAATCCAAATCCAAATGATCAAATTGAAGAAAATAAATTAAATTTGATACAATTAAAAGAAAAAATTAACAAATAATACTTTTTTTTTATTTTTTTTGCAAGAGTTGCATATTTTTTAAGGTTAAAGAGAGAAAAAAAAACAAAAATATCATTGGAGCTCCATTGTATGCTTGGTAGTTACACGCACTAGCCTATCATGAAGGGAGCAGCAAGACACATTAAATATAACCAAAAAATATGGTGTTCGGCTATCGAGATGTATTGTACACTCTACCTAAAAAGTACGAACACTTTTTACTTGCAGGTGCATGCAATGCACACACCATCAATTTTCCCTTCTTTGTTTTTTAGTCCATACATATAACAATTTGTCTTTACCACATATAATATTAACAAAAATACATGATAAAAAAGATTTTTTTTTAAAAAAAACCATTCAATCTTATCTTTAGATTACTTGACTCTAATGGCACTTCAGTAACGACATTGGGCTACTTTTTTGCTAAACAAATTCAATTTTTAAGGGGTTTTTTAGATATATCACTCCGTGAATCAAAAATTAAAAATAGTTTTTTTATTTATCTTGTAATAATAAATATATCTCATGAAAATGCTATATTACTCTTGAAAACATGCTATAAAATTTAATTTAAATTGTTAAGGATAAAACAATAATTTTGTTGTAGGAATCCACTGTAAAACATAAATATGTATACAATGAAACATTAAATTCTTTTAGCTTTTCTGCTCAACAAACCCAGCAGTTGGTGGTAAAGTGAAGACTATAATTTAATCTTTTAAAATGTTATGGTTTCGATCTCTAACTTTTTGTTAAGGAAATTCAATTTTGGAGGGTATTTTAGAGATATCACTGTATGTATCAAAGATCAAAAAACTGCAAAATACAATCACTCTTGAAAACCACAGGTCCATTCACACTGCCAATGAAACGCGTGTTTGAGTTACCTATCTTGGACAAAAGACGTCAGTGGCAGTATGGTAGTTAAGATGGAAGACGAGGGTATTATGCACGGTGATGCTGAAATGATGATGAAAAGAATGATATGGTGCGACTGGAAAGTAAAACGAGATTTGAGGGCAAGGGTCGTATTAATTACGAGGTGTCTTCACGTACCAAACAGTCCTTTCCATATTATCATTTATAGAAATTGAAGATAGCATAAATGTAATTAGGTTCAACAACAAAATTTGATAACAATGAGTTATATTTGTTGAAAAAAAATATGTTAAATTAGGAATGTTAGCATCAATTAGAGACTATTTGCACGTACTAATTAATCAATTTTGGCAAATTGATATATTAAAGTTATAATTATATTATGAAATAAATAAACAAGAAAAGGGTTTTTTACTATTCATACACTACATGCCTTTCCACGCTTCGCTGTTGTTATTTATGGCTATTTTTTTCTTTTATGTCTCGTAATGTTTTTTTGCTTTATACTTTGTTTATTAATTTTTATTTTATTTTTTTCAATTTCATCATGGTAAGTTGAGTTTTTATGGTTTTATATATTGAGATTTGTTTTAATTAGCATGTTCTAATACACTTGATGTGAAATTAAATATTCTAGCATTAAATTAAAGAGTAATTTTATAAAATTGAATTTTAGGTTATTCTTAACGTGAAAGATTGCAAGAAAAAGGACCAAGGCTATCTAGAAAAAAAAACAGAGCCTTTTTTTTTCCATTTAAACTGTTCAAAATGCTCAAAAGATTTTAATATGGTCCCTCAAGTTTTATCATTTACATATTTGGCCTTTATTCTTTTTAACTTTTATATTTTAGTCATCAAACTTTAGTTGTTTTGCAATTTAATTTTTTATTGTTGTTGAAAGAGAGAGAAGTTTGCTAGAAAAGAAATAAAAGAAAGAAAACTCTTGGATGAGAACTCAGTAGAGGTAATTTCTACCTTTAATGTTGTCTAGAAAAATAAATCAAGGCTCAATAAAAATTTTAATTTTATTTGATTTAGTTGGATTAAAATATATTTTGTGGTTGGAAACTATGTTTTAAAGGTTTATATAATATATTTTTTTTATTTTTTTGGGTCAACAATGTTGAAATTCTAGTTTTGGGGATCCAAAAAGCTTGAACCTTGTCTTTTCAATCATCAAAATCACTTCTAAAGACCATAAAATATTATAACCAAATAATGCCTCAACCTTTCCATTTAAAAAAAATATAAGCAAACAATATGAAAATCAAATAGGGATCCGAGTATGGCGTTCTAAGCCCAAATGCATTTAGTCTATCCTTCCAACCTAGGTGCTTCATCCTTTTTTTATATAAAAAAATAGCCATTGATTTTTTTTATCTTAATAATTATCTGATTATGCTATAGTTTTAAAATAATATTAGAGCATTTTATAATAATATTAAAAATTATTTTTTCAAAATAACTACATATGAACCAAATACGGATTTTTTTATTTGGTATGTGAATAAAGTATTTATTTTGTTGTTTCTATGATTTTTCTATATAATTCTCTCAACTTTATTATTTTTATATTTTTTAATACATTCTTGAATTTATCTATTCATGATTTGTTTTTTTTGTTTTTTTATAACTTTCTTTTAAGATTATGATAAATTTGTATTTAAAAAATAATTCCTCCCATAAAAAAGATATGTTTTTTTCCAAAAATAAAATAAAAAGGAAACACGTGATTAAAAAAATATATTTTCTTTCTTTTGAATTATTTGAATATTTATTTTGATTTCCATAAGTTTTTATTCAATAAACCACATTGTTAATAAAAACTATAAAATATGTTTTTCTGTGAAAAAAATTATTTACATGAATAATAAAAAGAATTTGGATTAAAAAAATATATCTTTTATTTCTTAAAAGGTCCATTTTAATTATTATATAATGCAATAAAAGAATTCAAAAGGTGTCCCTTGTTACGCATCAAATACTTGCATGTGTATTTTTTACAACTTAAAAGGAAAATCAACTTAATATTTAATTGCTTTTAACCATTCTTTTATGATTTTCTTCAGTTAATTTATTTTATTTATATATTTTTTAAAATTATCAATTAAAAGATTATATGATACTGAGGAAACAAATTCCAATGCTGATTCCTTATTTTTTTTAATATTAAAAATTAACTTAAAATGCAGCCAGCACGGGTACCCTGCCTGGTCACCTCTCAAATTTCAGAAACAAGTTAATTACCGTAAACAAACGCAGCCTTAGTTTCATTTTCAGTTCAATATGAGAACGACACCGTTGGCTCTCGAACCCCTTCTTTTAACGTGTAAAATTGTGATTGAGTTATTTTTTTAAATATTTATTATTTTAAAATAATTTTTTATATTAATAAATTAAAAAATAAAATGTTTTAAAAAACATTTTTTAAGATGTAATGCCATAAGCTGCTTTAGGGATTTGCCTCAACTCCCGGCGAGGAGTCCTCGCGTATCCTCTGCTCTGCTGAATTATATCTTCTTCCCAGACAACCGGCGATTCCTGAAAAACAAAGCCGAGATTTTGGGGTGAGAAAAATGGAGGGAGGGGGATCTCGGTTGGGCCGGTCTTCGTCTCGGTACGGCCTATCAGCGACGGCCACTGTTCTTAATGGCCCCGTGAGGAAGTGGAAGAGGAAATGGGTCCACGTGTCCCCTTCTCCCACCCTCAATTACCGCAACAACAGCCACTCCAACGGCCATAACAACAACAACAACAACAACAACAACAACGGCTCGCGCCTCCTCCTCTGTCGGTGGACTCCACTACCCCCCTCTGGCGCCGCCGCCTCCGCTACCTCCTCCTCCGAGGATCCACCTAAACGCAAATTCCGTTACACCCCAGTAAGTAAAACACAACCTGGCATGAGTTTTTGTTAGTGAATTTTGTTTGCTATTTTGGTTCTGCTAATTACTTTGTAGAAGATATGGAATTAAGTTAGAAAACTGTTATTTTATTTTTATTGAGTATTTTCTTATGTTGTAGATTGCTGTACTGGAGGAACGTAGCAAGGTAGAAAAGACGGTTGAACAAGATGTTGAGATGCAGTTGGTAGGGTGGCTAACTTCTAAGGATGATAGACAAAATATTGGAGATGGTCTCAAGAGTAAAATTCAGGTCTCACCCTCTTACAACACTTTTTACCGCGAATTATATAGCTCTCTCTTCTTCTTTTTTATGATTACTTCTGGTGTATACCGTTATCCTATCCCTTTATTTCCCACATTTTGATGCTAAGAGTTCTTAGTAGGTTTAAATAAGAGATGCTTTGCTATTGCTATTTTGTGGAGAAGTTGAGAGAAGTGAGTTGCAGGGGTGTTCACGGTTCGGTTCAGATCTAAAAACCAACCGAACCGAATTATAGAATTCTTATTAAAAATTAACCGAACCCGGTTCAAACCCAACCGGACTGGTTTGGTTAAACTCGGTTTTTTAAAAAAAATCCGGTTCAAAAGTTTTTTTTTTAATTGGCGTAACCCTCTTTAAATTTTAAAGTAGCCTTCTTTGAATTTAAAAGGAAATTTATATTCAACTTTTATAATATTAAGTTAATTCACATTGCTGGCTTTGATATGAATTGGTAAATTTTTAATATGAATTGAATTCCGGATAATAATTTGAATAATAACATGAATTAAAATTCCATATAGATGCAAATTTGATGACTTTTAATATGATTTTCAAAGTACTAAATCAACGTTATATGCAATATGCATGATCAAATTTAAACACCTCAAATTAAAAGTTTGTTCGCACTAGAAAAGTTAACATTAACAAGCGGATATATTAACAACTAGTAATAAATTATCATAAATATCCGGCATAGTTTGAACTTTGAAGGAAAAAATTTCAAGAACACTAGCATCCAAAAATTCCAGCAACGGCAGCATCCAAAAATTCTACCAAGGATAGTACTGTAAAAAAAACACTAGCAAATTAGTAACATATTAGAGTTCAACTATTGAAAGAATTAAGTATGCTAAATTTTAAAGGGAATTAACAAGGTAAAGTAAATTAATTACCCAAAACAATTATATTCCAAGATTGCATCAAACAACCAATACTGCTTATAAATAATCAGTTGAGATTTTTGAACTTTCACCAAATTCTACAAAAACATAAATTAAAATGTTAGATTAAACATATATAAAGAAATAATATTATAAAATAACTATATTTACATTTGTAAGAGAAATTACCTGACTCAATCATTTCAGGATTTTCAATATAATCCATGAAGGTTTTAATGTTGATTGGAATTGCTGTTAAACTCAACCAATTCTGACAACAAACAAGTGCTTGCACTGTCAATGGAGATAAAGAGCTTCGAAATGGATCTAATATAAGACCACCAGTACTGAATGCTACTTCACAAACAACTGTAAATACCGGGATGGCTAACACGTGTTGTGCCACCTTAGAAAAAATCTTGTATTTTGTAGCATTACACCTCCACCAACCTAAAATATCTAATTTAAAATTATTCGGATCCTCATAATCATCACTCAAATACCTCTCAACCTTATTTTTCTTTTGGACACCGCCTTCTTCCTCTAAATGTTTTTTGAATTGAGAAGCTAAGTCATCCAACATATCATCATTTAGCACCATTAAATCAACATTCATATTTTTATTTATACTAGTTTTAACACTATGAACAACCTCAACATTCTCATCAACATTCATATAATACTCAAACAACCTTAGCAAAGTATCTTTAACCTTAATTGTAAAATTTTCAGCCTCTTTAACATCATACAATCTTCCAAAACAAAATCTCACATACTTCAATTTAAAACGAGGATCTAACACAACAACCACAAACAACAAAAAATTTTGTGCATCTTGATCCCCCCAATATTTTTTATACTTTGTCATTATATTCTTTGCCATTTTACTTACATAATCATCTTCACTTCTACAAAGTTGAGATATGCTTGTGTGCATGGAAATCAATTTATGAAAGAAAGAATTAGATGTCACATATAACAAGCCGGAAAATTTCAATGTAACCGTGTAAAATAATTTCAAGAACTTGACAGAAGATCTAGCCTTTTCCCAATCTTCTAAAGTAGGAGGACCTAAGTTTTTTTGTTTTCCTTTTGAATCAACCTCAAAATAACTCAAATACCTAGGATCAGTTTCTTTTAACCTCATAAAAACCACATCAAATTTAGTAGCCGCATCTAGCATCATATATGTAGAGTTCCATCTAGTTGCAACATCCAAGCAAACAGATTTTTTACTCCTAATTTTCAATCTCTTCGCACATTGGTTAAAAACAAGTTGTCTAGAAGGAGATGATCTAACAAACCTTACTGCATTTCTAATTTTAACCACTGAATCATCAATATCTTTCAACCTCGCACATACAATAAGATTAACAATATGCGCACAACATCTAATATGCATGAAGTCATTTGACAATATATTAGTTGCTCACCCAATTGTGACACTTTTATGATATTTTATTGTCAAATTATTTGAACTTGCATTGTTTACGGTAACTGTTAAAATCTTATCAATTCCCCATTTCAATAAACAACTCTCAATTACTTGGCCAATGGTTTCACCTTTATGATTAGAAACTTGACAAAAGTTTAGAATTCTTTTATTCAAGTTCCAACCTTCATCAATCCAATGAGTAGTCAAACATATATAATTAATATTTTGAATTGATGTTCAAGTATCAGTTGTTAAACATAAATTTTGATCCTTAAGAGCTTTCTTTAATTTCTCCTTCTCAACTAAATAAATCTTCAAACAATCTCTCCAAATCGTCAAACGAGAAGGAGCATCAAATCTAGGCTGCATTGCTTTGCAAAATGATTTGAATCCTTCGTTTTCTATAAAGTTAAAAGGTAGCTCATCAAGTATAATTATTTTTCCAAGTGCTTTCCTACACTCTTCATAATTATAACCCACTGCCTTAACAATTACCAAATGTTTCTCTCCATTATCACCCCCTTTATTTTAGGCTTAGGTTCTAAAACTAGGGTTTTTTGTTTTCGATCAATGACAAAAGGAAATTTTTTGCATACACCTAGATGACTCCACATGTTACTAGTCCCATTAAGCATAGTATGACATGCATAGTTTTTTCCACAATACTTACATGCAGCCCTAGGAATTTTAGGATTATCATCTAGTTTTTTAAAGTGATCCCAAATTTTGGATGTTTTTCTTTTATTACATCTAGAAGGTGGATTACCTTCTTCAGTGTTGCTGTTTGTACTGGAGGTAGTAACTGGAACTGGAATAGGTAAAGAATTTGGCTCCGAACTTGAAGGATTTGACTCATTTGATATAGGATCTTTCTCATTATCCATCTGAAATTAAAAAAACAACAACATGAATCAATATTTGACTACAATTAAGAATCAAACAGAAGTTGAGCATCATGTTAGGTTCATAGTCCATACAATTGCAAAAAGACATATATCCCTTCTTTATTATAAAAAACCTGCATACTACCATATTATAATGGACCAATTTTTATTCTAAAAATGAAGGAAAGAGCAAGCAAAACCCTAAAAGTCTGTGACATTTACACGTGCTGATCCAACACATTTTACCCAATCAAGGCCTCAGTTCCATTAACTTATTCGGATTTTCATTGAATTATTTCATTCCCCTATATAGATTCTCATGCAAGCTCTCTTTTATATAATTATTAGCACTTAGCAATTAGCAGAACTAAACATTTGATACCAGCACCTAATTATCGAATTTTAATAGTAGAGGGAGCTGTGGAGTTCTTTTTTCTTTGTTCTTCTTCTTATTATTATTTTTACATTTGATACCAACATCTATTAGACTATTACAATTAACATTTACAGATCAGACATGAAGAAGATGAACCTATTACCAAAATAAAACGGAATGAACTTAGTCACTTACTGCCAGTAGCCCATAATTAATACAATTGAAAATAAATTGATAGCTAAACAAAGCAATTAAGATAAAATAGATTGATAAACCGATACATAGAACTTGAAAGGAGAGAAGGTCAGGGAAAGGGGGCAAACCTAAAGAAATATGTTAAAACCCTAGCTACAAACCTGTAAGAGGACAGAAATAGAAGAAGCAAAGGTTAAAGATCTGTAATGAAACAAATGTAACAATTACAACTTACCTCTTTAACTCTTTTTGCTGCAAATGAAGAGAGACGCTGAGGGGTTTTGTTCGAGTTTTTTCCAGCGGCAAGTAGCCAAATATACAAGAAAGGATGTGGAGGTGTAGGTTGTTTAATTATTTATCAGCTAGAGAAGAGATGGATGAAGGGGACAAGAGGCTGAGATGATGAAAATTGAAGGGGAAAGGAAGAAGAATTGGTCTGGTAGGGGAGGTGGCTTCAGAAGTAAAGTGTAGTGTAATTTAGGTTTAGGTTGCTTTACTATTTATATTAGGGTATTTTTTACTTAATTTTATGGGTGGACCGGTTCGGTTCATCGGTTTCAGTGGCAAAACCGAACCGAACCGGAAATATTTCTAGTTTTAGTAATCGGTTTAACCGGTTTTTTTATCTCAGTTCGGTTTTCTCGGTTAATTTTTCATCGGTTTTTTCGGTTATTCGATTTTTTTGAACACCCCTAGTGAGTTGAGACGATATCATCCTGCTTGACCATTTTTTCTTGGAATTTTTTGAGGCAGACTGGTCACCTCATCTGAATGCCTTAAGCTTGTGAGAGTAAAATGGTTTTAGTATTCTGTCTAGACAAGTAGAAGATCAAAAGGCAATCTCATGCCCTTTTTTTCTTTTCTTTTTTTGAGGACTTGAGATGTTAGCCCGACATTTTATTATGATTTGAGAATTCCACTCCCCAGATGAACTATTTGAAGAAATTTCAGATACCTGTTAAAAGTCTTATCTTACATGAAACTTTTGCACTTATAATTGAACCTAGAATTGTTTTATATTACTTGCTCATGTATTTGGATATTCAAACCTTTGATTCCTTTTTCATTAGGCAAATGGTCAACCTTTCCAAGACTTATTGTGTGAATTTTTTTTTTAAAGTTTGACCATTATATTTGTTGCTAAACGCAAAAGAATTCATGGTTTGTAGGTGTCAAAAACTTGATCACCGCCCCAAATTTGGGTTGGCAAACTCTCAATGGGTTCCCAGAATGCATGCCTTCCAATGGCAATGAGAACGCATTTTCTTAGTTGTTTCCGTTCTAGCAGATGGAAGTTTTGTTTTCAAGGATGTCTAGGCTTCAATTTGTTGAATTCTCTCTTTAATATTGGTGTTAAACAGGAATCTGTTTCCCCTGCAGGATTCAAACATGAGCCATTTGGATTTGGATTTGGATTTGCGCTTAAAAGGCCTCAACAATGATCTTGACTCTGTTGGCCGAAGCAAAGAGGATCAAGAGAAGAAAGCAAGCTCAGGTGGGTTTTGGACGAGTGATTGACCCAAGAAACTGAAGCCGACAAGTCATGTGCATGTGCTAGTATGAAAGCCTAAATTGGTTTCTCATTCTGATGCTTGTAGCATGTTAATACAACTCTTTTATATTAGATTAAGTAACATTGCTTCACATTGTAATTAACCGTAGGCGTCTTGACCAGTTTCTCGATGAAGGTTCTCTGCACTAGCTGCTGCTATCTGTATATATTTTCAACCCTCATAGCTTCATGTACCCTTTGTGCTTATTGTTTTTAGTACCATTACTACGACTCTGCAGCAGACAACCATGCTGTTGTCTTGTTAAGAATTTCAAGATTAGAATTGCAAATCCTGTACTCTTGGCATCTGTTATAAAATGCAACAGTGTAGATTGAGGCTGACCTAAAAAAGAACTGAATGGGGTGGCCAGAACAATGTTACCCTAGATACAATGCATTCGGAACAATGTTTTTACTATCTTGCTCTTAAAAAAACCCATAAGGGGTAAAATTGTTACTGGACCATGTGGGCATTTTAGAATCGCATGAGGTTAAGATGGGTATTGTGTTTTTTCTTTGCATAGTAAAATAAAATCATTTCAATGCTCTTAAAAGTAAGAAATTATAAGGTTATTATGTAGGGTTTTTTTTTGTGATTTTATATATAAGCACATAATAAAATAATCTATTTTCCTTTATAATCAAAGAAACTTTCATTAGCAATTAGCAATCAGGGATATTTTTGTTTTTTTGTTTTTTTATTATTCCTAGGAGCACGATAAAGAGTTCTAATTATCCTTAAAGTTCAAATTTGGATACTTAAGCTTTGAGGATATTTTTGTTATTATATTATTGGTTTTTTTTGTTATTATCAGTTTATTTAGGAGAAATTTAATATTTTAATAAATATAAAATATTTATAAAAAAAATAATTAACATGTATTTTGCAAGCGCTAGTCACTCTATTGTTGATATAAATAACTCTTAAAATATACTAAAATTAAATTTGAATGGTTTGCAATTTAACACGATAAGAAACTACCTTGAAAAAACAAAGTTATATACAATGATTATTCTTACTCTATATTTATAAAAAGATGTGAATAAATAGTATAAAATCATAATAAAATTTATTAATTATTCAAAGAGTTTATAATTTCAATAAAAAATTTAATATAAGAATTACTCAACCATGTAAGATAGTAAGGATGTCAAATTTTGTTTTATTAAAAATAATCTTCTTTTAAAAAGTCTACAAAAAAAGAAAGAATCATAAGTTTAATAAGCTATCTCTAATGAATATAGATAAATCTAATAAATATCAATAATAATTCAATGAATTCAAATTTAAATAAAGGTTTAATATCTTTAAAAAACCTAATAATAACTAACAGATAAATCTAACTATTCTAAATAAAACTAAAGTTGTTTTTTCATAATTTACTAGTACTGTCAATGCTCAACTCCAAGCATATGGTTCTTTTTCATCTTAAAAAATTAAAAAATATCTTATATATCATTAAAAAGATATGAATGTCACATTTGTAATGCAATTAGAATCGTATTATATAAATTCATTTATGATTAAAAAAATAAAATAAAAGGTCAAAATTGATAGATTTGAATTTTTTTATTCTAATTTTTTTTATAATATTTAAATACCCACTTACAAGCTTTTTATGAACACAAATTTAATTAATCACTAGACCAAAAAAAAAAAATCAAAACTAGCATGCATGTACTTTGTTATTTAATATCTTCTTAAAGTTTGCCTTAACTCATATGTATTGCAGCCTATTGAAAGTATTTTTAAACTTTTAATTTAAGTCTTGTTATTGGATCAATGGAAGCTCTAATGAATGTGTTGGTGTTGCTTGGATTATATCAACTATCTTCAAATGACATGTATAACCATTTCTGGTTGCCAAAACTATTATTCTAGAACAGTATTCACTTTGTTTTAATGATCCCTTTATGGATTGATAGCGTGTGCATTTATTTTAACCTCCGGTTTGAAGCTAGCAGCCACTTTTTTTTTTTCATTCTTCTCTCTCTTACTCGATTCGTGCCCCTTATCTTATAAATTTTCAAATAAGCCTTTCAAGTTTTTCATTCCTTTTAATTTAATCCATGTTCTTTCTTTTAATTTAATCCATGTTCTTTTGAGTACTATTTATTTTATTTATAATAATTTATAATATTAAAATAATTTTTCAATTTCATCCTCATTTATTTTTTATTTTTTTTGTATTTGTCACCTTTGGTGACCATTCTTTTAATTATTATTTATCTAATTTGAGATAATTTTTAAAATTGATTCTTTTTTACAACTTCATCATCCATTATTTTCTATAAGATTTTATTTTTATCTTTAATTTTTTTATTTTATTTTGGTAGATTTTTTAAAATTTATATTTTTTTATAATTTTATTTTTTAATATTAAATTGATTTATATTTAAACTTTTTGGTTAAACTTATATCTAGAATTTCACAAGCTAAAAGTTTAAAACATTAATCTAGCTTTAGAAGATTTATACATATTTGTCTTTTTTTTAATCATTTTTTAAAGCTAATATTTTTTTTTTTGATTTTATCCTTAACATTTATTTAATTAGAGATTAAGCATCATTTTTTTATCTGCTTTCTATATTTTTTTTTTCAATTGAGTCTTTCTATTTGTTATTCTTTGTTACATTTATATTGTAAAAAGAAATTTTATTCTTAAATTGAGTAGAATTAATTAATTGAATATAGGTATAATATGATAACTTCATAATATTTAAATAATAAATTAAATTAAATTATTTAATCCAAATAATTAAATAGAATTATTTATGTCATGACCATGTACTTTCAAATTTACAAGACCAGTTTTATTATGGAAAAATTATCCTCATCATCATATGATTTACTCTATTTTATACTTAGCCTCTATTATTTTGAAAATTATAAAAAGACATCATAGGTAAGTTATACAGGCACCAACACTTTAACATGCTTGTAAAAATAAATCATTAAAAAATACATTATTTAAATTATTGACATTAATTTCTATTTAATAACTAAAACCTCATTGCAATATTAATATTACAACTTTACTAAAAATTAAAAAGAAACTACAACTTGGAATTTCATCAAACACTTCATGTGTAATTCAAAATCTACTCTCTCTCTCTCTTTTTTTATCAACACAAACCTCATAGATTGCAAGGTCGTCGAAGAAACCCTTGGTCTTTCATGCCCAGTAGAAGCAAATAGCCATGAACAAACAATTTTCGATACAAAAATCAACTAACAAATAGCATTAATGATTAACCTTTTCTTCCTTTCCAATTTAAGAATAGCCATGAACAGAAGCCATTGCATTGCTTTATACATAGTTTAATACATTCGAGCCATGCTGTAAATGTCAACAATTAATGAGCAGAAAGCTTACCCAGACGGAGAAGCTCACACCCTCTATCCAAATGAGATTCCTATGACTGCATTAATCGTATGGGTTTCTGAAGTTTTTTAACAGGTCTGGGATGTCATAACCTAGCATGTCATCCACAGCTTGTATCATTTTAGGCTTTAATTTCTCGAACTTGTCAAAGTTGTAACCACTCAGAACCTCCCTGAATTGTTCCACGTTTGGGAAATCACCTGGAGGTAGATGGAACTCCCTTTGGACCTGCATGAACATGAATAATGTCAATATTGTATATTTTATCCAGTGCATATTTTTTTTATAAAAAAAATCAACGTTCTCTGCAAGGATGATAAAAGCAGAGAAAAAGGAGAGCTGCAACCTTTCCAAACTCCTCTGCCAAATTATCAAGAAGTCTCTGTTGAGCCTTTGCTTTGCCCATCATTGCGGGCATCTCCTTTCTAAGATGGCTAATAATGTAAGCATGTATCTTGGCAGCTCTAGCACGTTTCACGAATTCATTTATCTGTGAGAAAAAAGTTTCATTGAAATCCTTCAAGTACAGCGATTCCAAGGGACAAATTCAAATTCCTAATGAAAACGAGCTGGAGAATATGTTCAACTAAGAAACAATCTTCAGTTTCCTCATAAACATAATTTCAAAAACCAGAATTAACCTGAGGTGAAGGTTCATTACTTTTCAAAGCCAAGTTATGACTTTATATGCATTTGCAAGCATCTGTCTTACATAGTTGTCCTATGTTTTATTAAAACAATAACAATAAACTCACCCGACGATCACAAGCCTTTTTTGGTATATTTTTTAGATCAGAAAGAAGGTCCTCCTGTTCTTTCTCGAAAAGTTCTTTCCCAATTGGACCAACAGCAGCTTCATTTACTGGTTTGTCATTGAATGAGCTGCAATGGTAACCATTAATTTTTTATGACATGAGCAAGCTCAGTTTCTCATGAAGCTAGGTTATAAAGCAAAGGCTAGAGGACCACAAGTTATTGGCAATAGCATAAAGCTGATGTATTTGCATAATAAATAAAAAAAACCACCTATGCTCAATGAGTTCAAACAAGCAGAGTAGTCTATGCAATACAAGAGGGCATAAAATAAAGCACGAACAAATCAATGCCATTGATCAACAGCCTTGATTAAGCCCTCTTTCTCATACAGAAAACTTTTCCGCAACAAAACTTCTCCCACAGCCCAACTTCTGTAATTAATGAGCAAAAGAAAAATATTGACAGTTTGTTGACTTAACATATAAAGTGATATTGAACTAAATTTATTGATAGAGAGCTTACCCAATATAGACACGCATAACTTCTGGAGTATTGAGAACTTTCCCAAGTGACCACATTAAAGCTCCATAGACTCTCATAAGCTGCATAAGAGAACAAAAATCTGTAAACAAATGGTTCTTTTATAGCTTCTATATTACATATGTATTATAAGTAAATGTTTCTATATGATTTATACACACACATTAATTGCATTGAAGATTGAAAAAAATGAATTAGCTTAGTAAATTCTTACTTGCTGAGTATCCACTTGATCTGCCTTGTTGAGAACAACACGAATTTTGTCATCATGACCGTGTAAAGATGAAATAACACGCTTGAACTCATCACTGACATCAAGTTTGTGAGGATCAAACAGAAGGAGAATGAGGTCGCATTTTGCAGCAAACCATGATGTTACTCCTGTAAAATCATAAGCTCGTTGTGTCCGTTGTTTTTCTCCTGATAAAACTCCAGGTGTGTCCACAAATGTAATATGCTCCAGCAGCTTGTAGCATGATAATGAATGAGATATTCAGATGCTCCGGAACCAAAATCAGGAAATCTCAGTGTTTTTTAGATTCTAACACTTACAGGATGTGGCATTTGAGAACATTCAAATTTTGACAAAAATGCAGTTCCAAAAGTTGTGAGTCCACTGAATGGCATATCAGCTTGAACTGCAATTGTGTTGCCTGGAACACTTCTTTCATCAGTTCCAGACTACACTAGACAACAATTAACATGCAATCAGTAGTGGTAAAATCATGAACAGATTAGTAAGAAAAAGAAATGACCACAACAAAACAATGAGTGCTAGTCTTTCCAGCAAAACTAATACAGACCCAAAATAGTTGTCCAAATCAACTTGCTGATAAAGCTCAGCAATTAGTGGAGTGGGGCCCAGGAGCCACCATCAAATGCTGAGATTCATCAGAAAACTCCAAACTACATGTTGACTTTACCATAATTCTTGCTATTATTTATTTTCTTTACTTCACAACTAATTTTTAAATCCCTGATTTTTGGCTAGCCATGAGCTAGTGGTAGCTGGACCATTTGCATTAAAAGCCCAATAAGCATTAACCACGTGACTGCAGAGAAGTTCATCAAAGCTATTGCCAACCTAAATTTACATAAACATCCCCAATTTGAACAGTTACATGAAGCATCTCCAACTTTAAAGTAGACAGGTAAGTGTAACAAGTAATGCTCGAAGTTCTATTAAAAGAAATGAAAAGGCAAATGGTAAAACTGAAAAGGATCCAACAGATATTACATGGAAATGAATTGGACTCTGCTTTAAAGGTTGATGGTTAAGACCAAACAAACTTACAAATCAATAGAGTAATAATATTTATAACTAAACCAGTCAAGAAATTATAAGGTCAAATCAATACAAGAATCATCAAGATGTAGCAGTGTTGAAGAAAACCAACCAAAGAAGGCAAAGCAACCAGGGAAAATACAACAGCACTAGCAAAACTTTAACCAATTACTGATAACAATAGGAGGAAATTTGAGCATTGATTAAATGAAAAATGCAGTTCTCCTGATGTTAAATTCCAATAATTTTAATGTTCAAGAACCTTAAGAAACAGCACAAGACAAATCAGACAAAGCAAACACAGACAAGAAACAACAAGAATAAATGAATGATTTTATTGTTGGCAAGTAATACCAGACAGTACTCATGGAAACATAGCAGATAATAAATTTTTTTATACCATTACAACAACAAATCTGTCCGTTGTAGGCTCGGGTCCAATATGAGCTCCTGTAGCAAAATACAAGGGAAATCAGTACAAGAAAACAAAGCAATTCTTACTTAGCACCCCCCCCCACCCCAAACACACACACACATGCAGTGCGCGCGCGCGCGCATGTGAGTGAAAGAGAGGGGAGGAAAGGACGGAGAATCACCTGGATAACTGCTTCTAAGTAAATGCTTAATGAATGTAGTTTTTCCAGTTGAGTATTGACCCAAAAGCATAACCATAGGTTTGGCATCAAAATCACTATTTGTCTGCAGTTAACAACACATCCACAGAAACAGATAAGTTCATATCAAGGATAACTGATCTTACAATATTGCAAAAGAATTTTTTTTTTTTTTACTTTTGGTTAAAAAGTCAGGAACAAATCAAGGATACTATTAAATATATTTTCATGCATATCCAGAAAAACTGAACTCAAAAGTTTTTGGGCATATAATCCACTCACCAAGGCTGGAGATACAAAATCATTAAAACGATAAGTAACTTCTAATGGCTTCAGCTTCTGAATGTACAGTCTCTTCAAGCCGTCAATTATTGATGTAACAGAGGACAGCGATGCCTGTGAATATATCATGAAATTGAAGCTCACAAAGAAGACAGGCTTTGACTAAAAACAGGTGCATTTATCAAAAAATGAATAAGAATAAAATAAGGCTAAGAAAAATATATATTAGAATTATTAACCAATAGGATTCAGATTATATGTTATCACAGGAAAAATCTTCCATTTCAACAGGCACGTACACAAATTAAAACTAAAAGGAAACACAAATAAATTAACAATAACAAGAAATCAGTTTCGAATCTACAATTAAGCAATCCATATACAGTGTCAGGCAATTAAGAAGAGATAAATTCCGGTTAGGATTCGGTACACCAGTTATCATTGTCTTCACAAACATCTCAATTGTTGCTAATGAAATATGAAACTTCTGAATGAAGTCTATATACCTAAATGGTTTTACAAACAGTCACCAATTCAGATAAAGAACATAAACACAAACCTTTCTTGATGGTTTTGAAGAAAACCAACTTGCCGAAGGTGTTGATTGCACTGTCGGAGTACCTGCATTGTAGGAGATTAGTGAAAGCACGATAATAATTAAGTAAAACAATGAGCAAGCGCCATTACAAAATTATTGAAAGCACGATAATAATTAAATAAAACAAGGAGCAAGCCCCATTACCATTTGCTTCATTATCATTTGATTTTAAAGAACGCCTTTTCTTCTGCAGACCAAAATTAAAAAAAAAAAAAAAATCATATGAGAGTGAATAAGGAAAAACCAATTATAGCCGCAGCACACGTTCACTTACCGCCAATAACGCATCCAAACCTTCCATCGACGGAGGTTTAAGACTTTGAAAGTCAACTGCAATATCATTTAATTACATTATATTATTAAATTCCAATATCGAATTAAGTTGTTCAATTTATATATACACATCTTACCATCGCTAATGAGGATATCATTTGTTATTTCACGCCCAGATTGCACCAGAGAAACTAACTACAAATCAAGAAAAACATAAAAAGATGATTTAATTTTAGTTAATATTAATAGTAAAATTAATTAACTAATTAATGTAAAACCTGCATAGCAATGATGAACTCGATGAAGCCAAGATATCCCTGTCGCTTTGAATCTGCAATGGCCCATACCTTTCAAAAAAAAAAAAATTAGTAAGTATATTTTCTTCACCATGAGATTTTTATTAAAGAAAAAGAAAATCAAGAAATAAATGAACGAACCGGCTTGAGATCCTGGCGAGATAATTTAGACAATGAAAAGAATTTGGTAGCATCATTACCAGTAATTCGACCATCACCATCTTAAAAAAAAAATATATATATCATCATCATCATCGAAAGTAGCAGAAACAAACTAGGAGAGGAAAACAAAGTAAGGAAGAGATGGTAGTGACCTGAATCGGCATATTGAAACCACTCTTGATACATGGTTTTTTGGTCTTTAGAGCAGGAACCAATAGAGCCTGAAGATATTTCCATTCTCTTGAAAATATCACAAAACTGTATCACTCTTGAAACGAAACCAAATAAAAATTTCTTATTTCCGATTAAAGGCAAAAATATGAAGAGAAAAGAAAAGAAAAAAGCCTCTGAGGTTTGGTTGTTTTCGTAATTGCTGCCCCGGTACTGCCGGGGAACAGAGACCTCCTTGCCGACGCAAAGGGTCCCTTGAGTTAAAATTTTGGAATACGATTTCGTTTACATGAGATTCCAAGGGTTGATGCAACCGCATTTTCCTGAAACAGGAACGTTTGGATATATATATATANTTTTATTTAAAAATATATTAAAATAATATTTTTTATTTTTAAAAATTATTTTTAATTTCTAAATATCAAAATAATCTAAAAATATTAATTTAAAGTAAAGTATTAAAATTTTATTAAAACACTTTTAAAATGTAAAACTAAACTTACAAAAACTATTTAATTTTAAATTAATATTTATATATATATTAATATTAACAATAAATTAAAAAAATACAAATATATATTTTTTAATACACTTACAGTTAAAAAGCAATCTTTACTGTATTTTAAGCATGTTCTAAATGGAACTAATTTCACTGCTCTGTTTTTTCTAAACATAAAAAAATAGGTGCGTTAATTTTTTATTATTAAAAAATATTTAATTATATATTAAAAAATATTTACATTTTATAAAATAAATTAAAAATTATATGCTCTAATAAATTTATTGATTTTAATTAAAATTAAGTCAAAAAAATAAAATAAAAAAGTTAATTTTTAGAGGAAAAAAAAGCTAAATATTTGTTTTAGTTTGAAACTAGATCCTACTTTTTTGTAATTAATTTAAACCAATAAAATAAAATTTTACTTTTATTAATTTAACTATTAACTATTTTATTAAAATAAAACATGAGGATATCATGTCTAGGGATATCAGAAAAATACATGTGCAAGATAATTATACTAATAGATTCCTTCTGTCTAGGAGGACCATTTAATCAATTTAGAAATTCCTACGAGCCATTTAAAGAAGGTTGTTTCTCAATTTTTAGTTGTTTCAAGCTTACTTACAAAATCTTGTCCATGTCCTGTCTAATAAGCTGTCCTAGGATTTCGGTGACTGAGATCTTAGCTAAATTTCAAATCATAAAAAATTAGGTTTCTAACCTATCGGGTTAATTTAAAACCCGGTGAGATATAACTTGTTTTTTTATATATAAACCTAAAATCTATAAAATTATTTTATTATTCTTTAGGCTTAGATGAGTTGTTTTTTAATTTTTTTATATAAAATAATTATATAATTTCATCAAGATGAATTATTTTTTTAATTTTTTAAAATGAAATAATTATAGAGTAATTTATATTTTTTTTATAACCAGTATTTATATAAATTATTTTTTAATTTTTTGATGTGTGGCAATTATATTTATCCTTCATTCACATAAATTATTTTTTAAGTTTTCTGCGGAGGATTAGTATACTACATTTTTTTTATAATCTCTCTTTAATGTTATATAATTACACTTGATATTTCTTTTTATGTAACTTATATTTATATGTATTATTTTAAAACTTTTCCTTAAAATATTAAAATCTCAAACATAATTTTTTTTTAAAAAAAATTAACCCATAAAACCTAGAATCCGGTTTTTTAGATAGATTAATTTTTAACCTGGGTTTAATAATTATTATCTATTTTCAAATTGATTTTATCAAAAAAAAATTAAATAAATTAATAATGATCTTTCTCAAATGAGATCTCTCAAGTCTAGTAAGAACCAACTAGATTTAAATATGATAGGTCATGATTTCTATAAACTAACTCCATTTAAAAGGTCATTCCACAAAATCATAACCCAAAATAAAAGCTATGTCTTTTTTAGTGTCAAGCCTAGGTTGGACCATGATATGCTTGCATTCAACCCAACGTTGGGTCCAAACGCGACCGTATCCACTCAACATCAAGCCTGGATACGATCACATTCAGCTCCATATTGGGTCTGAATATTTCCACGCCTCGTTTTTTTCTAGGTTTCGAGCATGAATTGAGTGCAGTATTTCTCAGATTAAGTGTGTAATTGAAAACTCACTCTCTTATAAGCCTCACATACCCTGAGCCTAAATATAATTAAGCAGTTCATGTATATATTAATTAAATATGATGATATAAACAACACAATAATATTATTTTATTATTATAAAATTATATCTTTACCCCTCATGCACTGTATAAAGTAGGTGAAGCTAAGTATAATTATCAAAAAAAGAAGTGGAATATATAAAAAGGAATTCAAAACGTTATAAGACAAAAACATATTATCTGATTCTTTTTCCTTAATTGTACATCTTTTTTTTTTTCATTTTCATGAAAATTCATCAATACTTTTATTAATATTTTTTATTACATAAAAATATTTAATTGCTGATTTGATCTGTAAATAGCCCCACCAACACTTTTAGATAACTTTGTACAAGAAAAGATTAACACTTCTAAAAAGATCTCTTAAAGAAAAAGTTAGTGCAGTCTTAAAAGTGAAGATAATAGAACACCTGTGATTGATGTACAACATCTCTAAGAATAATTCATCCTCTAATTTTTCTAACTCATCAAAATGAAACAAAAAAGCAATTGCCTTTCACTCAAAGTTTCCACTGTGATTCTACTGATTTTCACTTCCTTGATGAAACAGCTTTGAAAAGGTTAGGATTTATTACATCAAAAATTTAAAATCAAATAAATAAATAAAAATTCAAAGAAGCAAAAAAGAAAAATCACAAGGCACAGGTCCAACGAACTGTCACTGATAAATACAATGAATTTACATATATTTAATGAATAGGAAAAATAAAATTACAAGACACTGGTTCAATGAACTGTCCCTAGTCAATACAATGAGGGGGAAAAATATTAATAAAAGAAAATTTAAAAATAAAAAAGACGTAATTACATACCGAAAGTAGATCTCTCTCAGTCCATACAAAGCAAGCAAAAGGCAGAATTCTTAAGCTCACCAGATGCACGTGAACACAGCTGTTATTACTAAAAAGAAACAAAGAAATTTGAAAAATCCAGAAAAGACTTTCGATTTTTATTATTAATGTAAATTACTATTTATATTTTACTTCACAAGAAAATTACAATGACACATGGGGCAATGAACAACTCAGATAATAAAAAGACTGTAAGAAACGGATTAAGCACAGGATGAAAGAAGCCATGGGAAGAAAAAAAGGAAACATAAACAAATCCCTCTCAAGAACAACCTCCATCCCTGTTTCTCTTCACGATCCTTCCATGGAACTTGAGCACAACAAAATTAATAACCCTCAAAGCGGTAAAGTGTTTTGATTTGTTTTTTTCCCTTAAGAAATACCAATCGTCTTTCCTAGCAACCATAGGACCAGAGCTAACTCAACACCAAAAATCGAGTGCAGTGTACTCCTGTCAAGGGTGAAGCCATACACAGTAATCCCGGCTCTATTGTTCTCGAAGTAGGTCACTGCAATTAGAAGTGAAGATATAAATCTGATCAGATGGGATTCGATCACAAAGAATAATCAACCCATTGCATGCAAAGTCAACGAAAAAGTATCGTTTCTCAGAGAAAGTTGAAGTCAGCCCACCTAGAATTTGACTCGTGTTATCATCTGATCCTAGCCACCATTATATCATTGATCACTACCTAAATTTTGCATTTGTCCCACTAACTTTTTTCTAGAACTGACTACGATAGTCCATTTTAAATCACCTTTTTCCCCTCAGACATCATATGATGTTATTTGGTGCTTCTGCACATTCTCAAAGTCTAAATTACATGGTTAATTAGGACCCAGGACAGCTGAAGATTTTTGTTGCATAGCATGTAATACATACCTAAAGCTTGTCTCTTCTGGAATGAGATGGTACTATAAGCATAGGCTGGAATCAACTTAGAATTGTCCAATTCATCTTCTTCGTCACCAGCATCATCTCCATCTGATTCCCCGTCAGTGCCCACAACTGGAAAGACTTGGGCAATATCATGCCTTGGAGTTTCACCCTCGGTTGCATCAAATGTGTCTAGTGTTGCACAAATATGCCACTTGGCTGCTAGGCTAGTAACAGCTTGTGCCTTGTGTGTGATTTTTGTTGCACTGCGCAATATTATGAGGAGCCCTGTGACGAGAGTTATAGAGCAGAGCTGCCATAAACAGAACAGACACGTATCATTCTTATTAGTTGACACCATGGCATTCATTACTTTACCCTTCGCAATAAAAGTGCTTTCGTTATCCATGTTACTAACAAAAACTAGTTTAATTAGTAAATATTTCCTCAATTGCAGGTTTTTAGAACTACTATTCATCATCACAGGGGAGAGAAATCATACCGCAAGCTCTCCAGCTCTATAAATGTCAACAACAGCATGAGCCTTAGTGGTTATGAGCAATGAAGCAAACTGGCTCCCAGTGATCAAAATCAAGGAGCATAGAACAAATCCACGGTAACGATGGCTGATGATCCTCAAGTGCCTTTTGATCCTGAAGTGCTCCGCCAATACAGAACCCACATCAGAGTCCACTTGGAAGACTCGAGCGAAGTCCTGGATCCGTAGGATCTGGAGGTGACATATCAGATGGAATAGAACGCACACTAAGAAGATTACTATTGTACGATAAAGCCAAGAGCACAATTCCATTATGCAAGCTACAGTGTCGCTAAGGACCGCATTGCCCAAGAATGGGATTTGTGAAGCGCCAGACGCATACCACCATATCTTGTACGCACATTCAGCTACAAAGCATGGAATGACAAAGATCAACAGAAGCTTCAATGAACTCTGCATGAAAAATAAGAACATCACATGTTTTAACTAAAGATTTTACCGGAGTAAAATGTAGAAGAGCTTTATGTGCCGAATTTAGAATAGCATAAATTGCTTTTTCCTTTTCATCTTAATTGTCCTCCATGTTAAAATCTAGCAGACGATCGTAATAGTGAAGGCATCAGATGGGTGTTAAGGCGTGGCATTGGACAAATAATTCTTTGAGAATCTCTTTTCACCACCATTTAAGTACTTCTACAAGCAAAAAGGGATCCACGCAACAAATCGTAAAGAAACTTAGCATAATGGATGTTCTGCAATGTTCCAAAAGAATAAAGTAAAGTAATCTGGCAAGATGATGACCAGACAAGGAGATAGGATTCATCATTCAACTGTTTCGTGACGACATGAACACTCTCGAACATGTTTTGCAAAGAGGTATTCAGCCCATAACAAACCTTGCTCAGTCCAAATGGACTTGATGCGCTCTTCGTCAGATAGATTATGATGTGAGGATATACAAAATATATCCAGAGGCGAGCAAGTGACTACCCTAAATACGAATTTCTACTCTTATATATTACAGAAAGAGCTGCTAGTTCTGAAAGAACGGCCACTTGAAGCTGAAAAAAAATGAAGTTGTTTATTTTATATGTGGAAATCTACTCTTCTTCTAATGTCTAACAATCACTTACAGATCCTGTGCTTTAGAAAGACAACGTTGGGTTTTTTAGGCAACAGGGATCTCTTTTGTTCGTTCTTTTTGCTCCTAACAATCTAGAGCTCCAGCATACATTTTCATCACCAATCTGTGCATTTTCATGAAGTTGATTTTCATTTTCATGGAATTTTGTGTGGTTGAGAAGCAAAGTATCCTTACTCCTAGGTTAGATCATCGCTGTGATTTTGGAATAACTCAACATGAGTTCATTCCTGTTAACTGGTTTAAGAAAAATGGAAAACATTTCAAAAATGAATTGAATTCTCAAAACCATCAACAATTGAGATTCCAGGCCGGAAACCTCCCGTTCCCTCTGCCCAGAAGAAAGAAGAAGAGAGAGTTAAGGCGCAACTTTTTGGGAATCAGTCGCCCCCGAACAGTAAAAATAGACTCCAAAAAATCTCAAAGATTTGACACATAAATAATTAATAGAGATAGAAAAACATACGTTGAGCTGATTGGTGTAGCCCTTTCTGACCGTCTCGCTCTCATCCCAAAGCTTATCAAAGAACAAGAACCTCCTCAGGCCATACTTTCTGACAAATCTTGATAAATAAACAAAGGAGACAGTGGCGACGCTACTCAATGACAATTGCACGACACTGTCGTAAGGCCTTCCATGCTTGCTATCACAACTGGAACAAGCGAGCACGAAATGTGATGTTGCAGGCACCGCAAGGCCAAATAAAACGAACATGGCCCATGATAGACATGCTGTTGCCATACTTGATTGGTCTACAAACATCCATCGAAGATATGATCTGAAGCTCTTCAATTCATCGTACGCATGTGATTGACTTCGAGAAAATTTATCGTTACGGTTTATTAATGACTCTCTGCTGTTGTTTTCTTCCATGGAAGTTTGATTTGAGACTCGAGAGAGATTGGGAAGACCGGACCCAGGGATCGAGAAGGAGCGAGAGTGTTGTCAAGATGACAGAAACTGTTTCAACTTGAAAACACAGATCTTGTAACGATTTTTTCTAGCTCATGATCGCGTTTGGAACAGTATATTTATAGGCAGAACAAAAAAGGAAAAAGAAAAAAAGGAGCGGCTTTTGATTTATTTCGGTGATTATTATTTATTACGTACGAAAATTAAGCCGACTGGAATTGATGCTTTTAGTCTTGGTTTCTGATCTGGACAACCCATACAAATTGTGACCGGTGTTCTCAGAACGCCGTTTCCAATTCCAAATCCATCGTCGTTTTTAATTTTGAAATCACTCCCTCAGTCCCTCAAATGATCGGGAAAAACCCTTGAAATTAAAATTTTCTATTTTTCTCAAGGACAAGGATAGTTTTTGGTTCGCAGATAATTTAAATTCTTTTATGGATGATTTAAATTTAAATTATTTCATGTCTTTAATTTTAATCAAACACTTTAATTTGTTTTTTCAATCACAATCATAAAAATAATTTCAAACACACCAAAAACCTATCATCTAGAAATTATAAATTTTTTTCTTTCATTTTTCATTTTGCAAAACTATGATGATTTTGTAAGTATTAAATGGTATTAAAAGTAGAAACATTCCAAGATAAAGAGTGTTGGAAAAATTAAAAGAGAGATATTATTATAATTTTTAATCTAACAATTTAAGTTATTATATAGACCTTAGAATATAATTTATCTTTTTAAATAAAAAAATTTAAACTTGAAACTTGCACAACTTTATATTATTTTATACTTAATTTTTATCAAATAAATAAAAATAATAAAATTTAAACTCGTAACCGCTTGATTATTAAAACTTTAATATTATATTAAAAAAATAATTTAACCTAATAATTTAAATTATTAGATATAATTTTAAAATATAATTTATATTATATTTTAATAATTTTTTTACTATTATTTTCAGGATAGTATATTCAATATACATGAGACAAAAACAAACTATATAAAAGGAATTGAAAGGGATGCGTATGTATTATTTTTTGGTACATGCCTTTATATTCTTCTAAATGCATAGTTATTAAACCGCTCAATTCAAAAAACCAATCCAGAAAAAGTTTTATTTCAAATTATTTTAAATATCAATTTAATGGATTAACCTGCTATTCAATTAATCCAGCTAGATATAGACCCGATTAAGTTAATTTTAATGAATATTTAGAAACAAAATTTTGTCCAAAACCATGTTATTTTTTTTAAAATAAAATTATAACAAACAATATAAGACCCATGTTCAGTTGACCCCATCCATGTTGATTAGTGATTACAATAATAAATTTACACTATGATCATGGGAACGGGAAGTATAAAACAAGATATACTGCTAGCTGGACGTGGGACCTGCACAGAAACGTGGACACCCAGTCCGTAATTCAAGCAAGGGCCAACATCTCTCTGCCACATGGGATGCCAATCATTTTCTTTCATGGGTTATGCTGTGTAGGTTTTGCCGTGTCTTCCATTTCTATAATCAAAGCTTTAAATCAAAGCCGTCCGAAGCTCCGTTGCTTGTGCTACCTAATTGTATTTTTGTTCTCTCTCTCTCTCTCTTTAAAATAAAATAAAATGGTCAATGGAGCTGGCATAAGGGGGTTTGCTGGCAAGCTCTAATTGGTTGCATTTTCATCACTTGGCCTTTCGCTGTCAGCAGGGGAGGCAAGTCAGCCTTGAAGATTTTTATCACCTTGGCATCTGGAGCAGGTAACGCTTGCTTTAAAACCCACGCAAGGTGGTGCACCGGATTCCAAAGTAATTTTTTATATAGTAAAAAGATGTCTGTGTATGTGTGCATGTTTTGATATTTTTGTATGTTTTTTAATTAAGAAATATAAAACTTTTATTTATGTTTAATAAAAAATTTAAAACAAATTAAATCCATCAACTGTAATTTTTTTTAAAAAAATTGATACTATTTAGATGAGCATGCAAATATTTATGTGTGAAAACAGTTTATTTATATAAAATATAAAAAATAAATATAAACTATAATAATCTCTTTAGAACATTATAAAAACATAAAATAATTAAAAAATAACTACTATTTGAAAAATAAAAAAATAAAAAAAATTTATTAATTAAAATTAAAATAAAAAAAATAAAATACACATAAAAAAGGGGAGATATTAAATAAAAAGATACAAAAATAATAAGAGAGAGAGAGGCCAGCAACTTCTAGCCAGCGACCTAAGCTCAAGTCCACATATATGGGCTTATGTTTTTTCTGTAACAAAGAACACACAACATTTCTTCTAACCCTTTTTATTTTTAATAAAAAACTAACACAAGCGATTGTAGTCAACAATGACAAACAAGGTGTTGTTTTCCAGCCCAAATTTTGATTTCCTAGGGGTGGCTAGAAAAGATAGCTAAGATGTTTTTTTGGTTTAAATTTCATTTGTAACCTATGTTAAAAAAAAACTAAGAAAAACATTAAAATTTTTAATAAATCAGTTTTTCTACTTAAAACACATCTAAATCGGTCAAATAATAAAAAATCAAACTGAAAAAAAAAATTCTTAAAATCAATTTTTTTTTTCAAGCAAGATGAAGCAAAAAATCATCATAAATGAACTCTTCTCATTGAATATAACTACTTAACACTAAACTTGGCTATTTTTACTTTTTCAAGGTTATTTTGGGTAGAGTGTTATGATAATTAAAAAAATTAAGTTGATTTATATACCCATCCAATAGTTTATCTCCATTGATTCAGGAAAAATTTAATTTCATTTTTCTTAATTGAAAATATCAATCTCTAATTTATTTTGGCTCTACACAATGATGGCTATTAACTAAAGTTATAAGGTGTTTGGAGAAGATTCAATAGACTTTTATCTTTGTACCTTTTAATAATTAGTTCATCTTGTTAGATATATTTTGTAATTATTGATTAAGCTCTTGCAATATCTGCTATTAAGATTGTTTTTGTTATTTTTTTTTATTGTTGTCTCATGTTGGCTATTATTTGTGATAATCATGATATTCTTGTTTTATTTGTTATAGTTAGCTTAATTTGATACCATTTTGTCACAAACTCAAAAAATAAAGCATAAAATTGGACTTTTTTAATAGAAAAGGATTGAATTATAAAAAAATGGATATAATTGAAATAAAATAAAAATTTATGGGTAGATTCAAGGTATCAAAGGAAATATTATTAGTTATGATTAAGATTCATGAAATACTTTTCAAGGCTTATTAATCTAGAATTAGGATGAAATTGTTAATCAAGAACCATGACTTTCATTAAGTATAATTATGAATTGTATTAGTTATGCAAAATGATATAAAATATATCAATAATCTAGCCATATATAACGTGTGCCACCAACTAAATTTAATATAATAGTCAAAATATAATTCTTCAAAAGATAAAAATACACCTATCATATTCGAAAAGGTATAATTACATCCGGATTGCTGCAAATTACTTTAATAAATGGGTTAAAGTTATTACTTATCAATCACTCAACCAAGAAAATATTATCAAAATTATCATAGAACACATCATTAACAAATTTGGACACCTATAAACAATTATGATTGATCAAGAGATAATATTTACTAGAAAAGGAGTAAAGGAATTCAAAAATAACTTATTCTACTCCTAATTATGTCCAAGCCTATTGGCAATCATAATTAACAAATAAGAATTTGATTCTTAACATATAAAAATGACTCACAAACAATCCTAAAGCTTGGTATGGTGTATTGTCAACAGTACTATGAATATATAGAATTTCAAATAAAAATGTCTTAGCAATGTCACCATTCAATCTAATTTATGATCATGATATACTTATAGTATAATCACTTATAAAGGTTTCACATTACAATATAGACAATACATGTTGTTAATAAGTTAACAAAATTATAAAATTTGAATAAAATGAGATTTAATATATTGAATCACTTATTAGCCAATAAGAAAAAAAGTTGAGGGAGTAGACAACAAATATCTTTGATCAAAAAACTTTTTGTATATGTAAGTAGATATGGAAGGTCATATTACGAATTGATTATAACAATTTAAAATTTGGTAAGTAGTCATCTAATAAAAAAGATGTATATATCATTGTTAAAACTATTAGAAAATGAGCATATCATCTAGCAAATTAAAATAATAAAATTACATTTATCCTTAAAAGAGATAAATATTATTTATGTGACTTATACTTTAAGAAATATTATCTTAATGATTTTTGCAAGTTTATTAAGAGCCTCATATCCAATTATATATACCTTGAAATAATAAATTAATTCTTCATTTTTATTTCTAAATTAGAGTTACTATTTACCTTTCTCATTTATTTTGCGGCTTTTAAATACATCTTTTGGACTCGTAAGAATTAAATTAATATGATAAAGGTTGAAATGGCAACATTCTCCCTTTAAAATTAGGATGCCCATTACATATTTTCTTATCCTTCATTTCTCCAACCCTTTCTTTTTAAGATCAACATTTGACTCCTTATGTATAAGAACCAAAATTGACTTCGTCAAATTAAAGTATGGAAATAAAAATCACATTAAAATGACATCGTTTTGCACACTAAAAATGCCAAAAACATAGAGGGAATTCAATGGATAGTGAAGAGTCCCTTCTATTTTTGTATATATAGATAACTACACGGAAAGCATCCATGCATATTTTAATGTAATGATATCCGTGCAATATTTTTCACGAAGTGAGCTTAGGTTCAAATTCTAATCCTCGCAATCCATATTATACCATGTGTTTTTAGTATTGGGTTAGTGTACCCATCAACCTTTATATATTTGATATATTATTTCATATATATCTCCAATCCATATTATTTTTATATATAGTTTTAAAGATTTCTCACTTCATATACCCATGCATTTTCATATTATCGTCTTCTATGCCTTTTTTTTATTTTTGAACAAAATATAAAATATGAAAAGTTAATTTTCAAAAACTCAACAAAACTTGAAAAATGTAGAAAATATTAAAAAACTAAAAAAATGAAAAACCAAGAAGTGTAAATGTCTTTTTGGAATCAAATCATATGTAGAATTGAATTTAATTCCACATGATATTCTATTAAAAATACTAAATCATATCATTGAATTTAATTATACTTCTTAGATTACATGTAAAAATAAAATAAATTAATAATATATTATTTTACCTTTAATTCAATTATACTTTGGACCACTAACCTATTGGAAGACGTCTTGCCAACACTTTTCCACTTTTTTGTTGAAGAAGAAGAGACATAACGAAGCATGGAATGAATTGATGCAAGTTAGGGTATTTAAAAGAAAATAAAAGGAGTGTATTTTAAATCATTTTTAAAACCAATTATAATTGAGTTTTTTTATGAAAATGAGACGCTTCCCCTCTTATTTAATTTTTTCATGAATTAAATTTAATTTAAGATTTTAATTAATACAATAAAAAAATTTCTTTAAACATAGAAAGGCTAAGAGAGAACCCTTGTTTTTGGTCTCTGGTGGTAAATATTTTTTTAGTTTATATTTGTTTTTGTATTTTAAAATTATTTTAAAAAATTTTAAATTAATTTGTTTTGATGTTTTTAAATTATTTTAATGTATTAATATTAGTAATATTTTTTAACAAATAAAAAAATGATATTTTAATATAATTTTTTATGAATAATGATGTCATTTCAATCATAAGGTACTCCAACGTCACAGAGCATCCTCTCCGCCGTGCCCCGTATATGCCATTTCCGTCTAACCTGAATCTTCTCTTGACCGAGCTGCATTCTCTCCCAAGTTAACTTTCTTGATGAGAGAATTTTCCAGGTATGCCCTCATGCCCGTCGTAGTCAGTAAAGCTAATCCGCAACTCCTTTCCGGCTACCCTGGTTTAGTCACCAATAAAACTTAATTTCATTGACGTTGACATATTTTTACACTAGGCTTAAAACTGATGCTGCTAGGATTTCCTCTCTCCCACGCCATTTCTCCATCGAAATTATCGACCACGTATTTTGTGGGATGCTACTCATTTTGAACAAGAAAAACCCATCCCGGCAAGTGGTGGTGTCCAGCCTAAACACCATAGCAGTAATCATCCCAGGTGGATATTCATTTCGGTGGGAGTGTAGTCCAGCTATAAAATAATTAAATTTTGCATTTCATTGGCAAATTACTACATGAATTCCATTCCGTTTTCATCTTTTATCATCCTGCTATGGCTATCAGCACCGAGTGGTTTTCGGAACTTTTTACTTGATAACCATGGGCCAGTGGCTAAATGGCTCCAACATGGCACTCATTGTTGATAATTCTGAATGTTCTCCGGTGTATTAATTGTCAATGGTAGTGGGGCCGGTGAGAGATTTTCCACCCATGTCAACTCTTACCAGACCTCCAAGGCATTAAGAGATGCAAGAACAAGACCACCATCTTCATGCATCGAAGTCGAAGGCATTAGTTGAGATGCAAGAACAAGACCAGAAACACTCTACAGGAGACAAAAAAAAAAAAAACACAAGGACTTGAGCCTCCCCGTCCCAGACTATTGTTTGAAGAGAGGGAGGAAAGCTAACAAAACCCACTCTCCAGATCGGTAAATTGCCAGATCTGGTGAAAGCTCCTCAAATCTAGTTCAAACAAAGATCACCACACCCATATTTCTATTTACTTTCCTTGAAGCACCAGCGAACCCTGGGCAGGTGTTCATCTAGTTCAAACATTGGTTTTTGCTCCCAATAACAAATGTACACTACTGAAGAAAGAAGAGCAGTATAAAAGAAAACCCTTTCCATGGTTGACAGAATTGAAATGCAAGAAACATTGCTTGCTGGTAGAAATTGGGAGCGATAACAAAAGGCTTGTTTATCCAGTGAAACATCACATACATCAATAATAGCCTAATTTACAACTCCAAAACCATCGTAGAAAGAAGAAAGAAAAGTATTTTTCTTTTTAAACTTCCTTCCTTCCTTCTCATATGGATGCAATCACCAATAGCATAACTATTTGAGGATCCTTGAATAAGAAACAGGCATCCTAGATCCTGTCCCAAAGAGGGAACAAGCTTTCACTTTCTATGTTCAGCAACATTGCTCTTCAGGCATAACTTGTCAGAAATGCATATGCATCAAAAAGAGCTCAATACAAATAGAAAAAAACATTTCTAATAAAAATTCTGTTACAACCTAAAATGATGGGTTTTCTTCTCCTTCTCCTTCTTCTTCTTCTTTTTTTTTTTGCAGTAGTCGATCGAGTAAACAAGATTTCTCCTTCTCAAAATAGGAAAAAAATCATTAAGAGAAAAACAATAGTAGGATTTTTTTCTCATAAAAAACCATCGCTACATAATAAAGAAGATCGGTCATTTTTGTCTTCATAATCCAATCTCGTAATTTTTTTTTTGTTCTTTTCTTCCGCATCATAAAAAAAAAACAAGAAAAATTAAAATTAACAAAAAAAGAAAATGAGATTGAATCATATATCATTAACCATTAATCATCATCATCATCATCATCAAAGGCATAGAGCAGTGCAGTGGAGATCATCACCAGAGCCAAAGTCAACCTGGTCCAACGTTGGGAAATTTAGATCGAAAGGCAAAGGCTTGCGGCACAAAGAAGAAGCAGCGGATGCGACATCTCTGTCATCAACCACCGAAGAAGATGAATCGCAATCGCTATGACAATCTTCTGGAACAACCGGTGGGATCCGTGGATGAGATCTCCTTCGCCCATTTCCCGATTTTGTTCTTGTTGTTGGCTGCGGAGGCCTAGGACCACTGAAAGACTCCACTGTACTGCTCAAACTGCTAGATGTGGGTCTTTGGGGATTTATACTGTGGTGACCCAAGAAAGGATCGGCTGGGCTTTGGTTTTGATTTTGATGATTGAATAACTGGTTCGTTGTAGAGATAGGAAAGTTTGTCTTGGCCTTTGCTCCGCGGAGGTTGCGTGCAGCCGCATCGTAGGCACGCGCCGCATCCTCTGCACAGTCGAAGGTGCCCAGCCAAACTCTGGTCTTTTTCAAGGGATCTCTAATCTCCGCAGCGAATCTTCCCCACGGTCTCTTTCGTACTCCTCTGTATCTGGGCTCTTTTGCAATTGCTAACATATTTTGGGTTGCAGATCCATTAGGGTCAACAGCTTGTTTTGTTGTTGTTCTTGTTCTCCCCATGTATTTGAGAAGGAAGACGGATAAAAAAAAGGAAGGGCAAAGAAGAGGCTGATTGAGGAGGAGGGTAGAAATCAACAACACAAGCAGCACCAAATTATAAGAGCAGATCAATCAAACTTTTCATGGATTTGAAATGATAAAAATGTATTCAATCCGAGAGTATGAAAAGAGAGAAGTTTTGAGCAGCCTGAGGCTAGGAGGGTATAGGTGAGATAGGAACTGGATGGCAGAAAGAAAGCACCACCCTCTCCTCTACACACAATTGATGGGTTTTTTTTTTATTAACTTTTTTTTTGGGGGGGGGTTTCTCTGGCTCAAATGGCTTTTCCTTCCTTTCTCGATTTCTCTACCATCCCTCGCCCCCACAAGCCGACCCGGGTGGATTGCTTCCTTCTTTCTTTATTTTTTTCCCCTACCTTTGCTGTTCAAAATAATCTAGCGCTGAAATGACCGAAGTATCCTCCCGCTTTTCCTTAATTCCCACGAAGTGAAATTTCTCCGTGCACGCTGTGTCTCCGTTATGCCCTCCCCCCATTTCCCTTTGTACAGTCACCAAATGAACAGGTGTCGGGAGTGTAAATGGAGACGGGCTCGCGTGCTTATTTCTTGTGGGACATGGCGGATTTGGTTCAAGATTGTGGGCAAATTTTGCTTTTCTTTCACATTTTGGTCAAGCTTAGCCTCCCGTGGCATGATCTCCGGTGTATCTTGTGTTCCACATTCTTTGCAATATGTTGATGGCAGAATTCATTTTCCCCTTGTAATTAAAAAAATAATAATAATCAATTCTCGAAAGGATTAAAAAGAAACAAATGCTATTCAAGTTGCTTTTTTTTTTTAATTTTTTAATTTTTTTTTATAAAGCCTAAGCCCAAATAACCATGAAGAGATGCTCATCATGCCCGGTAAAGCACCCCTCTTTTGTCAATCTATACCCGATGCTACTAGGTTGAGTTTCATAAAGCATTTGAAAATGCTTTTTCAAATTTCCATAATTCATGTTTGTATCTAATTCCACCGATATTTCAAGAACATAACACCCACACATATAATAGATATTCTTGTCTTAACATAATCTTTCCTATACCTCCTATTATTTAATCCATTCACATCATAACCAACCTTACACAAAATTAATAACAATTAATAATCATCTAGGTGGTGGCCAAGTGGTAAGGACTTGGGATCAAGAGGTTTGCTTCCTCTGTGGTCTCAGGTTCGAGTTCTTGGTTGCTCATATGATGGTCACTAGAGGTTTACATGGTCGTTAACTTCAGGGCCCGTGAGATTAGTCGTGGTGCGCGAAAGCTGGCCCGAACACCCATATTAATAAAAAAAAAATAACAATTTTTCTGATTATACACATTAACTTTCTGATACCTCATTATCATGTAATAAATACTATAGGCTCCATTCATTAATTTCTTATGTCTACACCATAGTTAACGAATTCATTTCCAATATCTTCATCTCAAATAAATATCAAACAAAATCACAATACATGAAAACTTCCATCAACTGCCCAATCTTCCTTAAAATCCCATACATGGCCTGGCCGGCCCTAAGGGGCCCTTTTTCATTCATAATTTACACTAATAACATTAATTTCTCTTCACTAAACCAAAAACACAATAATTTAACAATCCCCATAATTATTTTTAAAAATTTTTAAATCAAAGCACATTAAAAATTAAATTACGACTAAACAAAATTATTGAATTCATCTCCACTCATCATCTTTATATCAACACACATTAATTACATAAAATAAACAAGCATTCAAATAAGTTAAACCCAATTCTTTTTTCTCCTTATTGATCGGCCCTTCAACCTCTCATAGCACTAAGTTTCCCTCTTCATTTATTTGAGGTTTTCAGCTATTTCTAGCCTATTTCATCTTTCTTCTTCTTCCTTTAATTTCCTTACTTTCTCTCTCTAAACCCTACTTTTCTCTCACTTGATTCCTCTCGTGTTTAAGCCCTCGTAATCCCTTGTATCACGCTATAAAACCTAGTTTTTCATAAGCAATTTGGAGGAAAAAATCAACAAGAAAAGAAGAAGAAAGCTTTTACTTTCTTCCATTGGCCGAAAGTATAAGGCAGGGGCTTTGGTTTTTAATTAAATTAACAACTTTTCACTTAATCCATGTCTCTTTGATAATTCCATGTAATTCTTTTACTTTTTAATGTAATTTGATATTGAAGTGGATCGAATTCATTTGTATTCATTGACTAACGTTATGGTAACATGATATTCCTAATATACACTATTTATTTACTCTTATTTATTTATCTATCTATCTTTCATTTATAATTTCGACTATAAATAGAAATTCACATTTAAATATTTTATCTTCAACCTTTATGGTCCACAATTATTTTTCATAATCAACTGCTTATTTTGCTTATTTAAACTCGCTTAATACATGCATATAATTTAATATTTTTTAAAAAAATTTAACTTGAGAGTTTATAGATACTTAACCCCGTATTTATGTGAGAATCAATTTATAGTCATATATATTTATTTAAACCCTATGTTATTTTTGTTGCATATGTTAAGATTATATTTTATTATTTTGTTTTATGTAATTTATGTCTTGCATAGATGAACAAAAAATTAGTGAAATTGTCTCATGGCAATTTTAAACTATTTTTATTAAACAAGATATTAAAATTATTTTTTAATGACATTTTAAGTGTTATTTATTAATCAAACTCACTAACCTTATATAAACTAAGGCATCCTAAATAAATTATTATGATGGTTTGATTATTTTAAACAAGATATTAAAATTATTTTTTAATGACATTTTAAACAAACATACATATATTATGTTTGTTTAATGTAGATGTTATTTATTAATCAAACTCACTAACCTTATATAAATTAAGACAAATTAATTAAATTATTATGATGGTTTGATTATGCTAGAAATCTTTAGTGGTTCAAAATCAAATAAGGTATATGATTAAATCACCAACCATTTTTCATATAGCTACCTTATGGTTTAATTATAAGAAATTTTAAGTATATAGGTTATGGGTAAACTATCACAAGACTTAACTATTGCATTTCACAAGCTTTGAAGGCTTAATCTTATCAGAATATTTATATAGCGTTGGCCTGCTTAAAACTGAGATATTCTCTTACAACTTGTTTTAGCAATGTATAATATATTTTTTCTATGTCTCCGTAGCATGATTGCATTTTAAGTTACTAGAAGTCTAGAATATCAACTCCTTACTTTTAGCAATGAATTATGATTTAGTGAACCCATATCATAATAACTTTCCTCCTCCCAAGGTCTCATAATTATATATATTTTTGTATTTGACAAATACTTTAGGAATAACAAAATGAAGACTTACAACTATAAGATATTGAGATCAAGGATTTAACTTTTAAAAACAAATTTAAAATTTTTAAAGCATAATAACTATGGTATAATCAAGTATAAAATTATTAAAAGCTTGTTTCATGTACATCGCATCCCCTAATTAGTACGAGTTTTAAAATCTTATAAACAACTCATGCTATATCGAATTTAATAATTGAATGATAAATGATTACTTACTAAATAGGTATAAATAAACTGACATCTTACAAAAAAGGAATTAATTAAAATAAAATAAGAGTGCACATGAAATGCAATCTAACTCTTATACTACAATGTACTTTTAGAAAACTTATAGTACTTAGAAATGATTAACTTAATAATTGATTAGTTTTCCTTGTTTTTTGATATGATATACTTAATAAAAAATATCAATGAGAATCCTATTTCCAAGCTTAAAACATTTTAATAAAAAACTAATTTTAATATCATGTTGATAAGAACAAAATATACAGCATAAAATATAAGCACACGTGTAAAGAATATGAGATTGCTTGTTATTCGATCTTTTTGACCATTAGGTATCACAACTCTTTAGCTGAAGGCAGTCACATATGTATGAATATGCATTTGGTTTCCTTTGTGATATGATGTTCTTATGATGTGATGATGATATACTTAGATATATATGGAGTTCGGGGTTTACATTATATATTTCAAATTTATCCTTTTTCTTTTTAAGTCTATATAGTTAGCTCAAGCTGATCATGGTAGGTTTTTTAAGAAATCTATATATCACTAAAGTTTAGTCACGTCAAAACTTTTTTATTTGAAGAATCTTGTATATGGCTGAGATTCATGCTTTAAACTCTATCTTGCATTATTAACATGATCTTTTACTTTTAAATACTGTTATAACCTTCAATTTTAGTTTTAAACCTAAAATGATCAAAACATCAATCATTATTAGTTATTTCTTATTAGATTTCAACTAAGATGAATCAAAACCATTCATCCATGCATCATTGGTCCTTGGAACAAATTGGCAATTCCTATTGAGTTTCAACCCACATTAAAAGCCTAATGGGTTGACATTTAAAATCTTCAAAACAACCCATCTTTGTTTTAAAAAATCATGTCTAAAGTGTTTTGCTATTCATTTTTGGTATTTATAGTGAATGAACTTAATAAATGCCCTTGGATATTAAGAGGACTAACCCATTGTTTTTATTTTAAATAAAAAATAATAAGTCTTAGAAATGCCCATGTCAAATATTCACTAAAAAATTAGAAGTATTAGCCTTTTAAAAAAATTATCACATATACAAGATAATAAAAATTCAAAAGGTTGTCCACTTATTGTAAATGTATATATACGAGTCATACCACTAATGTGTTCAAACACTGATGAGAGGCAACTAAAAAAAGTTGGAGTCATAATAAAATGATTATTAAATAAAATACCTTAAATACAAGTGAAACTTAAAATTATTATTTGTTAAAACCTAGTCCATAAAAGATCTGATATTATTAGATCATATTCCAAATTGATGGCCTATAATGGTCATTACTTGGATAGAACTCAGACAAACAATCTTCATTCATTTAATGAATATTACAAGTGAATCTTAGCTGTTACATGATGTATAAATCCTAACAAGACATTATCCATGGATTGTTTATAAGATTTAGGGTTAGGTTTAATGAGCCCAAGATAAGCCCACCAGTTATTTATTGGAATGGCTTGATAGATTGTTGACCACAAGTTATTATTAAAAGTCATTAGTTGTAGACATGTTAATTCACTGAGCATTATTAAAAGATGATAATTTGAAGTGGCAAATATAAAAAGACCTTGAAATAGTTGGGCTTAAGCTAACCACCTACGGTTTAACTCATTACGATAAACCTATTATTGCCCATATAAATAAAGTACTGGTAGATTAGACATAATAAACCATTAGGAATAAAAGTTAAGTACTAATATAGTTTACCTCATGTAGGATACTTTAAAGTGATAATATTTTTTTTTGGCATAATCAGTTTTTATCTTAAAACTATGAAGATCAATTACGGTTTTTTAGTGACTATAATATTAGGTAATGACTTATTTCCAATGTAAAATCTTTTTCTTCCTCTAAACAATTATTTCTCCCTCTTCTTAGAAAAGAGTGTGGTCTCTACGATATCAGGTGTGGTATTATCATTAGATAAGACTCAAGATTATAATTTATGTCATTAATCAAAAGAAAAAAAAAAGGAGTTGATTTATGGTTCTCACATTGACATCTTTCATTTTATATAAATAACATAAATTGATAAGTACTCCTTTCATGAGTTCTTTTATAAAAAACAAAAAATTTAAAAAAAACACACCAAACTTTGGTACATTATAATTTATTTAACTATATATTATATAAAATCTTATGCATTCTTGAATTGTAAATTTAAAAGGTACCAAAGGACACAATAAAAAATTGTTATTTGTAAACTTTGACTTTCAAAATAACTAAATGAAATTGGACAACTAAAATTTCTAAAAGACCAATAAAAAAATGGAAAGGGGAGAAAAATAGATATAATGTTATGTTTTTATTATATGATTATCAAACTCTTTAAGAGATATTTTCTTTATACAAAAAAAATTATTTTTTGTTTTTATTTATGATGATGTCCCAAAAAATCCATATAATTTAAGAACAAGGCTTATGTTTTAGATTAATTGTTAATCTTTTAGTCCTGCTAATTTGATCACTTCTTTTTAGTTAAAGTAATTGATGCATGGTAAGTCAAGGTAGTTAGTATCTGTAAAAAGTTCTTTTTGGTAGATTTAAGAACTCTTCAATGTTTAAATAAGTATCTTTTTAAGATAAAAGATAATAATATTTTAGAAAAAAAACTCTTAAAATAGATATGCAATAAATAATAAAGATTGTGAACTCAATGATTTTGAAGGATTTACAAGATTTTTATAGCCCATGAATCTTGTACTTTTGTGTAAAGAAGGGGTTATAGTGTTATCTTAGCCTGATAACTTTAAAGAGAGATAAATATCATTTACACATCATTAAGAAGAGAAAAATATTTCTTACATATCATTAGTGAGGAGAAAATATCTTATGGATCAATGTATTTTTATATATGTTATTTTCTTTGTTTAAAATCCATGTTGTAAAAGGACTAAAGGCATGGTGGAAACCCATCATCCCTAGACTTAGTTACATGTTGAGCATAAGTACATATAAGTCTGGTAAGCTGCTAGACCCAACATCTTTAAGCTCAACTTTGCACTAAGTTTAAATATATATGAGTCTGACAAGTTGCTAAACTTAATATTTATAGGCTCCTCATCTTGCTAAGCCTAAATAAATGTAAAACAAATGATCTTTCATGGCCCTATTTTGAGCCACAAGACTTTTTTTTTTATCATGTCCTTTAACATAAGATATTCATCTCTCTACTCCTTTGGGTATATAAAAGTTCTTAGGATGATCTATAGTTTATTCCTCATTAATGATATGTAAGTGATATTTATTTCTATAAAGTTATCAAGGTAAGATGACACATTAGCTCTTTCTCTCCATAAAAAAAAAAAGATTTATAGGCCATAAAAACCCTATAAATCCTTCAAAGTCACTAAATACACATTCTTTGTTATTTACTTATTTTTATTTTAGAGTCTCTTTTTAATGTATCATTGTCTTTTTAAAAAAAAAAATATTTACTTAAATATCAAAAAAGTCTCTAAATTCATCAAAAAAGACCTTTTACAAGTACTGGTTATTAAATATCTTAACTATGAATAAATTAAATTGTGAAAACTAAGAAATAAACTAATTACATATAAATCTTATTCTAAACTACTTGATTTTTTTGGTACATCATGATATTTTTTACATTGCTCCCAGGGGAAAAATGCAATGGAGAAGAATATCCAAGTTTTTGAGTTTTTGTACTGCCTTTGTATTCAAAGGAATTAGTGGTTATCAATAAATATAAATGAAATGAAATGAACAAACACTTTATTTTACTTTGTATCTTTAGAGTTTTTCAATATGTTTATATACTAATTTTAGTTCAGTTGCCACAACAAATATTCAATGGGTAACGATCTCCCTCTCTATGAAAGCATAATATAGTTCTCTCTCTTTATGGAATCAAAATTCTTAATGTATTCATTATTATTTTAAAATACAACTCTTATATTTATATATAACCCAAAAATTAAATAAGGGGGTACTCATTGTTCTGTTTCTTAAAAAGCACTATTTATTTGAATAATATTTATCTTTTTTATTTTTTTTTAATTTATTATTTAATAGATTTGCTTATCACATGATTTGAAATGTGAGTTTAGCCTGTTAACTCAAAATTTTTATTTTTTTAGTTAAATTTTCATCTAATTTTATCTTTTAATATTTGATTGATTTGGAATAAGACTTCATAATTATTTTTTATTTGATTTCTATGAAGTTATTTTAGTCTCATTACTTAGATCACATGTTTGATAAATTAACTCGGGTTGAAATAGTTATTATTATTTTTCTTTTGTTTAATATTTTTTTTATTTTATCCTTTAATATTAGATTAATTTGGAGTTAAACTTCATAATTTTTTTATTTGCTTTTGAGGGAGTTATCATGATTACATGAAACGGGTTTCGAGTTTTGCATATTAACTAGGGTAGACTCGATTTGTTTGTTTTTTAGTCTTTTATTTAATTAATTATTTTATTTTATTATTTAACATTTAGTTGATTGAAAATTAAGTTTCATAATTTTTGTAACCTGAGTTGACTGGATTGATTCAACATATTTCCATCTCAATGTTTTTTTTTTTAAATATTATATTAAAATTATTTTAATCAAATTATATTTTTATCAGTCATTTAGATTGTTTTTAAACTCATTAAGTTGACTAGATTCTATGGAGTCAAACCCTATGCTATGTAAACATTTTTAATATATATATATATATATATATATTAAAAACAGCTGAATATTTGTAGCAAGAAAAGATTAAGTTATTATGTCCTATTTATTTAGGTTATCCAGGAGGTAGTTGTTTAGTAATAGGTAAAAATACTATTTTTACTTTTTAATTTTTTTATTGGTTAGATGTGAAATTTTTTTCTTTTAAGTCTAATACATTAGAACTATTTTTATTTTATTTTATTGAGTAATACTGAAATTTGTGTTAAATCCTCTAGGAAAAGAGATGAAATTTCCATCAAATCATCTATATGAAATTGCTATCAAGCTTAATTTGATTATTACGAGGTCAAATCTCCTATATATATTATATATATATTGGATGAAAAAAATTAGAATGAAATTCAAATTCTAAAGTTTTTGTGAGAAATTATTAAAAGTCGGAATTATTTCCTTAATAGCTCAAGACATTGTTCATATTATACTCTATCAATTTAAACACAGTTATTCATCAATTCATATGGTTTAAATTAATTAACCAAAAATAAAATTACTATGATATGAAAAAAAATTATTTAATCATGTGGGCAAATACTATATTCTGCATTCTTTAATGATTATAAAATTTAAACAAATATTACAAAATTGTATTACATGATTTAATGATTTGGTCACTAAAGGATTAAATTGAAAAATAATAAGGTGATAAATGACACATAATTAAACTATTATAAACTTTTATATAATTGATCTAGCATATCTGGACCCATATTGTCTTTTTGACAGGGATTGTTTTAGGTAATATGCACATTACAATTTAGTGTGTTCTATGTTGAGATGGCTCGTTTGAATAGTCGTAAGCAGCTCATTAAATCACAATCATAGAGCTGGGATTTTTTTTATGATAGAGATCTCACTTCTCTTATTGATGTTTCATTCTTTATTTTATTTTATTTTTATTTGAACAAAGGGCATAAGACACCTATCTCACTGAATAGTTGTTTTTTTTCCCCATATGTAGCTTAATATTATTCACTAACATTAACATTTACTAAAAGGGAATGTTTTTCAATGTAAAAATCAACATTGAAAAGCAAAGCTATTTTTCACTTTGGTATTTGAATTTTTTTATTTTAAACATATTTTTTTATTTATTAATATTGACTTTACTAGATATTGAATTTCATAATTTATTTTGATTTGCTTTTTATAGAGTTTTCGATATTATGATTTGGATCACGAGTTTTACAGGCTAACCGTGTTGATTTATATTTTTTTTTAATTTTATTTTTCAACATTAAATTGATTAAAAATTAAATTTTATAGTTACTTTTTTACTATAGCAATGAACAGTGAAAAGCCAAATCCTTTTTCACTTTGTTCCTTACATTTGAGAGAGTTTTTTTTTTATTATTATTACAAACTTAGTTTCCTTTTCAACTTCATTCCGAGCTTTGGGTTTGTCAGGTATACTTGCTACTAGGTCGCTAGTTTTATGGTTTAGTAGTGCTACTTGAGTTATTTTTTTGTTATCTTTATAATTATTTTTTTTTCTCAATTTCATCTTTCAACATTGAGTTCATTGACATATAAGTTTCATAATTTTTTTTATTTTTTTTCTACGGGGTTATTATAGTTTCCTGACATGGCTTGCGAGGTTACAGGTTAGCCATGTTAACTCATGTAATTTTTGCTATTTTTAATTGATTTTTTCAATTTAATTCTTTAATATTGGGTTGATTGAGAATTGGGTTTTATATTTTTTTTATTTGGTTTCTATAGAGTTAATATCAATCTCTTGATACGAGTTTGGCAAGTTAATCCTAGTTGACCTAGATTATTTTTTATTTTTTTCTCAATTTAATCATTTAACATTGGGTTAATTGAGAATTGAACTTTCTATTTTTTTTTTAAATTTTCTTATGAGATTATCACAATTTTATAACCTAGGTCATGAGATAGGTCGGTAGACACAATTTTTTTTTTTAGTTGATTGTTTTTCAATTTTATCCTTTAATATTATGTTGGTTGAAAGTTAGGCTTTATAAATTTATTTTGGTTTTCATTTTATGAGGTTATTTTGGTCTTTTGACTGATTTCACGGGTTTGGTCCATTGATTTAGGTGGTTTTTTTATATTTTTTTAATCAATTTTTTTTGTAATGTTATCCTTCAACATTAGGTTGATGAGAAATTGATCTTCATAATTTTGTTTTGATTTATTTTCTATGAAGTTATCTCGATCTCATAACTCATGTTTAATAGGTTAACTTGAGTTAACTTAATTTATTTTTTTCGTTAAATTTTATTTCATTTATATCTTTCAATATTAGATTGATTGAGAATTGAGTTTAATAAATTTTTTATTGGCCTTGTATTATGTCATCAGGTTTCATGACTTAAACAATAAATTTAATAGGTTAATTTAAGTTGACTCAAGTCAATTTAATATTTTATCGTTTTAATATTTAAAAAAATGTGTATCAATTTTTTTAAGTCACACTATATTTTATCTGTTATTTAAGTTATATTTTAAAATAATTACTGTATATGCTACTAACTACTCTTGTCCCAAAGTTTGATTCTCATTTGATTTTTCATATAGACTTAAAAAAGTGCAATTAATTACATGCCATATCATTTATTTTTTAAATAAATTGTTTTTCAATACTACACTTTGTTTTAGAATGCAATACACGTCAAATTGACGGATTAGGTTACGGGTGAGAAGTTTATTTACCAATAAATAATAAAGGTTCCGAATCCTAGAGCATGCATTTCTTTTTTCATATTTATACACTATAATTCTATGAGAAAACCTCAAATATATCCCAAAATTATTTTTTATATCAAATTCACCTTTAAACTAGTTTTATTTCTCAATTAAGGACTTTTGTTAAAATCACTTAATGAAAAATGTTATGTTTCCTAAGTTGAGGAAAATAATAAAAGGTGATGTTTAAACACTCACTCTACTAGGTTAAAGAAATAAAGGGGCTATTATACTGTACATGACTTGAAAAGAAGAGTGACAAATTCGAGATAATAAGGTTATTTCCTTTTTTCTTGTTGATGAAAAATAAGTGTTATAAAGTCTAAATATAAATGATATCATTATTTAATTATTTTTTTTGTTTTTTTCTCTCTTTTTTGGTTTTTTATTTATACAAGTCATGAAGTATCTAAGATAAATAAACGAAAACGTAGTTGGATTAAAACAATGACAGTCGTAATCATGGATATAATAGAAAAAATAGTAATGAACATTTTATTTTTTTTTATAATGGATAATAATTGTAGAGCATTTCAAAATAGAAAATAGACTATTATTTAATACAATAAATAATAATTATAAAAATGGGCAATATTGAGTCAAATAATCACTCAACCTAGCTTAAAATTTTTAACTATTAACTATTAAATGAATTCTTATTAACTATTAAATGAATTCTTAAGACATTGATTTTATAATTATCTTAACTATTACGACCAGTGTTTATTTGTGCGGTGGGACCATCTTTTTCAAATTTTTTGATTTTGTTAACTTTAAATTATTTTTTTGTATGTTTTTATTTCATTTTATCCATTGATGTAAAAAAAAATATAATTTTAATATATTTTAAAATAAAAAAATATCTTAAAAAAATATCTACTACAATTTCAAACACACTTTATATCTTTGAGCATAACCGGGTTGGTAAATTAAGTATAATGCTAAAACATGTGAGGGTTTTTGTACCAGCTAAAATAATTGTTCATCCTCTCACAAATCATTGTGAGTTGAAGAAATGATTTGTTTTTAATTTTTAATTTGATTCTCAAACTTTTTCTTTGCATAATTGAACCTGTTTTAGTCTAAATTATCACTTAATTGTATGTTTTTTTAAGGAATGATTGGATTGAAACTTAGAGGGTTAAAGTGAAAAATTTAGATAAAATAGGTGGTGCCTTTCAACTTTGTTTGAAAGGTACATTTGAGTGCCCTATCTTTTTAGTTATTAAATGATCAATCCCTCTTATTATAAAAAAAATAAATTTTGGTGTCAAAGTTTATTTTTATTATTTTTCATCTTATTTGGATAAGGAGAGAAAGAAAGGATCGTTGAATTCTAGTCTAGAAAAAAAGTTATCGTTGCAATGATTTCAACCATCAAAACGATAAATTTCTTATCCAAATGGTTCCATATGATAAGAAGATTTTAAATTAGGTGTTTCGCTTACTTTACAAATAACTAAAAAAATGAATTTGAGTTCAAGAAGATTTTTAGTTTCAAGTTGATTTTGAGTCTTGAAGCGGTTTTTCATGCTTTTAGAGGTTATGAATTAGTTTAATAAGGTTTTTAGAGTATTTTTCTATGTGTTTTAAGTTGAAAATAGGTTTTTCAAAGAAAAGAAAAAAAAAACAACCCTAATTTTCCGACTACCATAATAACAAAAATTTAGGGATCTAAGACGATGCATAATCTGTTGAAACTAATTTAGGGTGTACGACATATCTTTCGCCCAATTAACTTACAAAAAAATAAATAGAGACCCTTGTGAAAGGCTTTATTCATAGCAGACACTTGGTATGATCTCATTATTTTTATATGTATATAGTTTTGGTTTTTTTTAAATTAAAACCTTTTTTATATGTTTTTATATAAACAATTTTTAAGTTTGTATTTTACTTTTCTATAATTTTTTTCTTTCTTATTTAGACTTTCTTAAATAATAATAATTTTTTAACTATATTGTATTTGTTTAATTTTTGAAAAGGTTAGTATGATTTCTCTATAATTTTTTTAATATTTTATATTTATTAAATTTATTTTTAAAAATAAAAAATATTTATTTTTATAATATGTGCAGCGTTGCATATTATTTTTTTCTCCTTTTATTTTATTTAATAAATTTTATGTGTGTATTGATTTCTTTTACAAAATAATTTTAATAAATAAATTCATTAAATATAATCAGATAAATTACTCATATTGCAATAAATATCTTAATCTATATTTGTCTCTCAATCTTTTCAATTTTATTTTTATTTATTGTTAATGAATTTTTTTATTTCTTTATATAATAGTTCTTGATTTATTTAATTATTTGCATGCATATTTTTTTCAATTTACATTTAGGATTATTTTAATGTAAAAAACACATTGCATTAGATTTTTTTTCTTGACTCTTTTATAAAAATTTTATTGTTTTTAACTTTACTATTCGATCCAAGTTTATAGTGTGTTGTTATTTTTTTCATGTTGGACCTCATTCTTTTAATTAATTTTTTTTGTTAATGTTTTTATTCTTTTCAAATTAACTCTCAAATTAAAAATTTGTTATCTCCCTTTAATTTATTTTTTTATTTTAATCCTTATTCTTTAAATTATTATTTTTATTTTTTTTATAATTTTATTTTTTTATTTAAACATTCAACATATTATTTCTTAGAAATTGAGATTCATGATTTTGTTTTATGTATAATGCAAGTCTGATGACTTACAAGACAAGTTTCAAAGGTTAATAAAGGTTGACCTTGTTTTTGTCTTATTTTCTTTTCCGCAGCTTTGCCTAGAGCAATATTTTTAAAAAAATTCTTTTTATTGTTGCTACCTCATGTTTTTATCATATATTAAATTAATTAAAATTTAATCTAATTATCAAATTTCGCTCACTTTATGAAAACATAATTGTATCATGAACTTTTTTCTTCGGGTGAAAAAAATAATTGTGCAACACATGGAGCCACGAAATTAAAAAGTGTGATAAATGATTATTCACTCATACCTATTGCATTGTGGATTACTATAGTAATCCCTACTGTTTTGCTTCTTTTTTTTAGCTGCTAGTTTTTTTTTTGTTGAATTATTTTTATGATGTTTTTAAATTTATTTTTGTTAGTTTCATCTTTTAATATTGAGATAGTTGAGAATTTGACTTTATATTTTTTTTCCTTTATATATGATGAGCATGTCTTGCGAGTTTGCTAGGACAATCTAAGTTTCCCTAGTTTATGAGTTTGGTCAAGTATTTTTTTAATTGAACTTAATTTTTTTTATTGTCTATTTTTTTCTCATGTAGTTAAAAAATTAGTTCAAGAGAAAAGCCATTTTATTAAACTTTATAAAGTCCATAATATGTTCTATGGTTTGGGTGGTTGAGCTGATTAATAGGTCTGATGAGTTTATCTGTATTTATTTTTTTAATTATTTTTTCAACAACTTGGTATTAGATTGGTGTTTCAGTTTGTGATTTTCTATTTTTATTATTATATAGTTATAAAAAATAGTTTTGAAAAAAAATTATAATATTTTATTTTTTTATTTTATTTTTCAATATTGGATTAGTTAAGAAACAAACTGCATGACTTATTTTTATTTTCTTTCTGTATGGTTTTCACTGTCTTAAATAAGTGTTATTTTTATGTTGGTGCTCAATTTGTGAGCATATGTTTTTATCAATAATTAAACAAAAGAAATTTATTTAAAAAAATTATTAAATTTGATAGAGTTCATGACACTGGTTTATGGAAGATATGGTTGTTTATAGCTATAAGCATGCTCAATCATAACTCACAATAGTGAAATATTAAGGAGAATAACAACAATAAATGAAAATGAGAAAGTAAATGGGCATTAAAAGGAACCATTAAGCTTCTTGAATTGTACATTTAGGAACCAACACCTTCCAATTTTTCTTAGCAAACTAGCACAATTCAAAAATTATTTGAAAAAATAATATAGCTCTTGAATTACACTGTTAGGAATAACTTGACCTTTTAAATTATGTTGTTTTTAATAATGCAACCTATAAATTGCATTGTTCCTAATAGTGTAATCCATGTGGTTTGTACAATTCAGAATAACAAAAATTGTATAATTAAAATGTTCTCTACATCGTTTTTTTTTCTCATTTCTTTTTTACTTCACCCTTCTTCATTTTGAGTCTTTTGTTCTTATTTTCTTGCCTCATTTTGTTATTTATTCCATCTAAAAATCATTGCTCCATCTCCTTTACCCTTCACCATGTCAATCCGCTACAGTTACCTTTACCACCTTAGCAAATCAAGGTAAGCACCCTATCTCACCCTTAATTTTATGAATTTAGTTGTTATATGTATTATAATTATGTTAGAGTTTAAGTGATTATTGTTCATATTTATTTTGTTATGTTAGTGTTTAATTGAATGTAGATAATTTAGATATGGATTAATACAATAAATTATATATATATATTAGATCAATTATGATTTTATGTTAAGTTTTGAGGCCAATAAGGATAATTAGAGAATTTTATCTAATTGAAATAATTGATGCTATAATTTATATTATTTAAGTTTAAATTAAAACAATTAGGTTTTTGCTTTGAATTTTAGGACAAATTAGGATAACTAAAGAATTTTATCCAATTGAAGAAATAAGGTATCAATTGAAGTAGTTCATGCTATAAGTTACATTAATTAGGTTTAAATTAGATCATTTAGGATATTATGTTGAATTTTAAGACAAAATAGGATAATTGGAGAATTTTATCCATTTAAATAAATTAAGTATCAATTAAAGCAAGTAATGCTACATTTTATATCAATTAGGTTTAAATTAGATCAATTAGGGTTTTAGTTTTAGTTTTGAGACTATTAGGATGATTATGAAATTTTATCTAATTGAAGTAATTAGGTATCTATTGAAGCAATTGTTGTTGTAAATTACTTTAATTAGGGTTTTATGGTTAATTTTGGGATAATTTATGATAATTAGAAAATCTCATCTAATTAAAGCAATTATGTATGAATTGAAGCAATTGATGTTATAAATTTTGATTGAATTTGTGTGAATTTGCAAGAATTAATCAAAATGATTTTTTTTATTAGCATATGACTTCTAATATGGTAAGGTTAAGTTATTATGTTGTTGTTATTATTAATGATATGAATAATAGTATCACTTATAATAAAGGCAACAATGTGATTTGAGTATTAGTTTATATATGCCACTAATTGGATTTAAATAAGTAATGAGTGGAGGAATAAAGGTGGAGAATTATAATGATATTGAGATTGTTATTATTTAGTGGATGCTTGATACGGAACATTTAATTCATTATGTTGTCATGTCAATTTCTTGTAATGTGAGTTGGAAGTTAGGTTGGGTTGTCTGTCTAATATTGATTGATATATATTAAGTTGTACTATAATAGTTGATCTAAATGAATACACTCCTTTTTTATAGATAATGCTCAGGTCTTGAATTATACTCAAATAGATACATAAGCATCACGGTCTATTGATATGTATATGATAGTTAGTAGTGCAATTAAATTAACATTGATATCCAAAATTGTAATAAAAAATGATCTAATAATGTATAGTTACATATACATCAATAATAATTATGAACCTAGTGACATCAAAGATAAGGTAATGTTATTTTAAGTTTGGTTGATATAATAAATGAAGATTAGTTAATGGCACCTTTTGTTCCAAAATTCAAAGATAATAGTAAAGCTTATGAAGTGGTATGTAACGATTAGGTTTTGGGTTAGTAATTCAAGCATAAGAGTTTAGGTAGAGGTTGTACAAAATTTTATAACAAAATCTTATTTAATTGATGTAGTTAAGTAATGGAACATTACAAACTTATTAGGATATAAAATTCAACACTTAACCATAACTTATGTATAATTACAATATGTAAATGCAATATAATGTAAATGGTGCTTATGTGTGGGTACCATAAAACTTAGATTCATTTAAGATCTCAAATTTAACTAGTCTTCACACATATACCAATGCATTTGTTAGAGAAAAAATTGGCAACTCGATTCAAAATTCATTGTATCAATGGTTTTCATAATTATAACAACTAACATAAATGTAAATATTATTATCATTGAAGTAGCAATAAGTATACAATATGAATTTAATGTATCATATCAGGAGGTATGTTAAGAAAAATAATAGTTCTCAAATGACTTTTCAATTTACAGGAGAAGTCATTTAAAATTTTACATATATTGTTGTTGACTCTTTAAGAATCAAGTCATAGTATAATTGTATAGTGGAATCACAATAAATATTTTAAAGATATTACAAAAACACTTGGGATTTTTTCTAGGCCCGTGGAGCTGTAATTGAGGGTTTGAGGTATTGTATGTCATTGATAAGTGTTAGCGGCACTAACTTATATAAGCAATTTATTAGAAAGTTTTCTATTACAATTGATTTTGACACAAATAATGTGATATTTCTTTTGAGTTTGCTCAATTCAAAAAGGAAACCAAATATAAATAAACATGGTTCTTACATTGCATTGGTAATATATTATAGGTGGTTGTGCTAGTATATGTAAATTGTCTTATAGGCATGTGGTAATTAAAAAAAATGATATAGTAGAGATATGACCTGAGTTAGTTAGGATTCACCAGTATTTTTCGCATCACTTTGTTAAAAACTTTGACATCAGTTTCAAAGATCTAATTTTGAAAACATTTGAATGTGATGTGTGATGAAACATCAAAGTGAAAAATTGATGCATGATTTAGTCAAATAATTGAGAAGGACCCATAAATCAAAGAATGACAAGAACTTAAGCTAAAGGAAACAAAATGAGCACTTTTCGTAGATGGGGCTATTGTTAAGGCAATATGACAATGAATATATCAAAAGTATTTAATAATGTCTTGAAAGGTGGATGTGCATTACTTGTTATTAATCTAGTTAACTTTTTATAGAACAAATAAGGATTTTGTCCATTAACAATCTTATTCATAAGATTTCATTTCTCGTTACATATTCAACTAAATCAGGAGACCATATAACAACTCTCTTCAACACTAAAACATGATGTTTTTAGGACAACACCTCTTAAACTTGGTGTTTGAAAAGAGATTTAATGAACTATTAATATGTAAGAAGGAATTATGTTGATGTGAATAGTAAATGTTTCATAAATCATGTTCACATCTCCTTGCATGTTGTATAACATATCAAGTTAACTATGCCTAATTTGTTAACCTGTTTTACAATGTTAGCATGTACAAAAACTTATATGCTCATTTACTTTATCCCTTAGTCAATGAACCATTATGGAATGAATATACTAGACCTTAAATATAATTAATTGACATAAAGGATAGCTACTCTCAGATGGATGTAAAAGATAGGCATATTTAAAAAAATATAGCATGTATGGTAAGAGAGGGAAAAAATAAAAAAATAAAAAAACTTGTCAATTAAACCACATGCATGAACATTGTTATTGGTGTACATTGATGTTATTTGTTATCATTTTACATTAATATTGTTTTTTATTATATTTTATTTTATTGTTTAAATACTAACAATTAAGTACGATAAATTTACATTTTATAGGCTTGTATTGAGACGATGCCATATACGAGAGGTGGTGCTTTGAGTTTATAAAGAATCCATTGATACGATGGATACCATACCCGAATCACTGGGGGAGCAATTTTGTATTTTGTCTAATACATAGTTTGGTTATATGCTTGCAAAACTGTCATAAATTAGAAGATGTATGGGTGAGACATGTAAGTATATTTTTTTTTATTATATTTAACTATATTAATATTCAACCATGTTTCCAATACCATAATTGTCTACTATTATATTATTTAATTGATTTTTACTATTAGTATTATAGATTAATTTAGCATACATCATATAGGTAGGTTTCTATAATATAATATACCTTCAACATATAAGGCTAAATCACGGATTTATTGATGTATGTTGATTGAGAGATGGAGTTATGAGACCCAAAATGTTTTTATCTTCGTGTAAATAGGATAACAATTACACTCCAAAATATTATTATTTATTTAGGATGCCTATTAGTGGATAACTTATGATCGATAGGGGATTGATATATACAAAGGATCTATGTTGATGCTTATTAGGATATGTACCCCTATAAATGTTATGAAGAAGTATGCCATCAAATTAAAATGGATTGAGTAGACCAGTTTTAGCCTACTACCAGATAATATGACTAAGAAGGTTTTGTATAGGTATCCTAGAGCATACATTATGCACGTGTTTAGCAACATTTTATTCATAAGTTTAGCTGGCAATACAATATTAGTTTCATGATGAATTGGATTTGATAAGTCATCATGGGAAAAACAAATATAATTAGTTATTATGCATGGAGGGGTGCATCCTATCATTTAGGATGATGTGTACATGAAAATGTGATGTTTTATCACACCATTATATGACCATATTCCTAGGTGAAAGTATATGATATAACCCCCACACATTATGTCATAATAAATTGGTATATATTTATTCATTATTTATTAACATGTGATAAATGATGAATTATATATATATAATTTTTAATATGTTAGGTGGAGATTTTATTATGGGACGGTTGATGAGCTTTTTTTATGGTTTATAAGGCAACTAATGATGTGAGACATGCTTTAACCACCTAGCCACCAATTAGTTTAACACTTGCCATTTTAGACTTGCATGGTTAGAAAGGCTTCACTTTTAGATGATGTCGTAGATAAGAATGAGGTAGTTTAAGGACGAGGACCTATACGAGTCCTAAAACATGATGCTTATAAAGGTTGCCTATTAACAAGAAATGGGCAATGAAGTACTAGTAATAAAATTGGTTATATATAGCTATTTATGGTGTTTTTTGTTTTTTTTAATGATTAGTTTGTATTTGATATACTTTTATTATTATTTTAGGCTTTTTAAAGAGAAATCTATTGTTGAGCACACTTTGAATTTTCATAACTAGGTTGTTTAGAATTTAAAGCCAAACATTTAAATGAATGAAGGCAACACAATTAAGTGAAATAATTAGAGTAAGAGAAATAGTTAAAACAATTTTTGTTCAATAAGTTAGATCGCACTAGTATAATAATAAAATAAACAGTGCATTAATGGTGATAAAACTTGAATAATAGAATCTTTTAAAAGTTGTACAATCATGTGATGGCCTAGTTAGAATAAACAAATTGATACTAATGCTACTAATAAACATGTCATGTTTAGGATCTATAAAGGGTTTAGAGTTGCGGTTTAATGCCAATCTTTTATATTATAATTTAAAATTTAAAGTTTAGATTTAGAATTTATATTAGGGTTTATGATTTAAAAAGATTTGGGATTTAATTGTGGAGTTTAGAGTTTTATATTATTGTTAAGGTTAGGATTTATGGTTTGAGTAAGAGTTTGAGGTTTAAGTTTTAGTTTTAATGGTTACGGTTTGGGGTTTGGTTTTAGAGTTTAGGTTTAGATTTGGTTTAGGATACAGGGTTTATAATTTTACGATTAAGGTTTCATATAAGAGTTAATGATATAGGTTAGAGTTTAAAGTTTGGGTTTAGTTTTGAGGTTCAGATTTAGGTTTGAATTATGGTTTGGGGTTTGACTTTGGCTTTAGGGTTTGGATTTGAAATTTAGTTAGGATTGACCTAATTAAATTTCAATGTTATAATATGATTGTTTAGTTAATAAGTTTTGTTATTCTTTATAGCGTAACCAACTTAACGAACTATAGAGAACAACACAACCTATTATATTATATTGTTAGAGACAATGTAATCTATGAGTAATGTTGTTCATAGCACAACATAATGAACTATTTTAATTCTCAAAATATATTTTTAGACTATATTAATTTTACAAATATGTTTTTTAGCATGTGTGAGTTTTTTTTTACTAAAAAAGAAACCCTCCATATATGAGTGAAAAATTAGGATAGAATATAATCAAGTTTTACCTAATAAATAACCAACTTCACATGTATATGAATAATCACCTAGTGTATAAATTAAAATCTAGATTGTTGATTTGAATTCAATTATAAGAATTTCATGAATATAAATATAATTTTTTCATATTATAATTTTTTTTCTTTTTAGAGATATATAATTTTTTATGAATACAAGTATAATGACCTCATGTAATGCTCAAACTTTTAGTATGATTAACATTTCAATTTAAGTAAAAGGCTAGAAGAATTATTATTTCTAAATCTATCAAAATTTTAATAGAATCTCTTCTAAAAATATTAATATAAAGTTATAGACAACACAAAAACAATTCTTTACAATCAATTTTTTCAAAGAGTCCAATCATCTTAAACTTAATCATTTCATAACATTACTAGATTAAAACACATCTAATTCCAATTTCAATCACTTCATATCTTATAAAAAAATTTCATGAATAATAACCAGATAAAATAAAATACATGAACTCATAAAATATCATTTTAAAATAAAATCATGCTTTTTCAATTTTAACATGCTAAAGTGGATTGATAATATTATAAAAGCCTAACAAGATATTCTATCAATGATATTGCAAATATCATAAATTTTAGCATTAATTACCCACCAAAATTATATTGCAAAATAATTTCAATCCAAAATTACATTTTCATTACTTAAACAAAAGAGATTTTAAATAGCTATTACTTTATATGAGGTTGTGAAGTGCCTGAAATTAATTTAACATGTATTATAAATAAAATCACATAAAAAACATAAAAATAATAAGTTAACTTCAATAATATGTCACGATCGTAATTCATCTTTTCAAATAATTATATAATTTTATTGAACCATCTTGTCAAGTTGTATATTATGGTTATCAAACGAACTAATGCCACTAGCCCATTACCAAACATTAATCCTATTACTAGGTAACTAATTTCGTAGCCTATTATTGATAACTAGTTTCACCGTCCATTGTTGGGTATTATCTTTATTATCGGACAACTAGTTTATTTGTTCATTATCAAACATTAACTTTTCTTTGAGGTAACTAGTTTTACCTATCTATTATATTATTATATTATTGAGCATTAACCTTATATCAATAATTAGTTTTACTTATCTATTATTAGACATTAACCTTAATTAGTAGGTAACTAATTTTACACACATCACTCTTCAAATATGAATTTTACACGTATTACAATCGAAATAAACACATATCACATTAAAAGAATTTGTAGTTACTTGATTAATAAATTGTTAAATAAAAATGTCAAGGCATCAAGCTTGACTTAATAAATTGTTAAATAAAAATGTCAAGGTGTCAAGCTTACCCTACGTCTGCACCACTCCTGCACCCTTTCCTGTGTTTACATGAATTTTTAATTTTATACTCTTATCCATTCATCACTATAATTTCTTTCCAAATTCAAGTTTTGAACCAATAAAATCATCCAAGTTTTATGCATATACTGTATGCTTAAAAACAATTCTCATAAGCATTTAACTTAACCATCACAAATTTCATTTTCTTCTGTCTTTGGCTGAATCATACACATGAGAAGGAAATTTGAGTTTTCTTCAAGTTTTCAAAATCAATTCTTAACTATACAAGTTTTATATAAAGAAACATAATTTATGAAATAACACATTTCTCAATATATATTTCCCTTTAATCATATATTTAGCTAAAGTTTTACACCAGTTAAACCAACAAACCCATCCCTTTTAATTTTCTCGGGTCGAATTCCATCATCAAAGAGTAGGTATGTGTGTAAATTAACCATTACCAATTCATTAAACCCTTGTTTAAACACAATCTAACATAGTTTAAGGCCGAATAAATTATTGTATTCAAGTCCTTCCTTTTCCTCATATGGCCGAATATGGTAAAAAGAAAACCCATCCGAATTTTTTTCAAATTTTCTTTCAAATGGCACCTTTCCCGTACTTTAACCCTTACTTCTAATATAATTTTGCAGGACAAAAGCAATGAAAACAAGTTCCCTTCACTTCTTGTTTTGCTCCGCGAAACCCGCCACTTTTAAGTCCTTAAAGCCCAAGAAGGTTTTGAATTTCTAGTCCCAATCCTTTTTAAACCTCTCATTGATCCACTAATCTACATCTCTTTAGTGAGATTTTAAATGGCAAAATCCAAGAAAAATCAAATTTAGATCCTTTGAGCCTCACAATTCTTTGTTTTTGTTTTTTTTCTTGCCCAATAACCCTTTTAAATCGCTTTTAGAACTTCCATGGCTAAAAAATTTTATTAATTTAATCCATTTTATCTCCAAAACAAAATTTTAATGTCCCACTAACTTGAAAAATGTCTAACAGGGAGCTTACAACTTTGCTCCTTTTTTCTTTTTCAATTTAAGAATATTTTATTTTAAATTTAATTCACTTTTCATCAGATTAAATTTTAATATTTCACTAACACTATAAAAATTTTTACAGGGATTTACAATGAGTATAATTTCATGACTAGAGTGTAATTTTTTTTTATTATCTTAACTTTTCACTAAGAGTTAAAAGGAATCCTAAAGATGTATAAAACAATATTTATAACAACTTTGAGTTATTTTTATTAGATCCATGTTTGCTGTATATTTTTTTTATTCGTTTGATTGTAGTTGTTATTAGGCTTCCCATGAAATTTTTAAAATATTTTAAGTTAAAAAATATATTTTAGAGTTCAAATACTCGCACACCAATAAATAAAATTAAAAGAAAAATTGCAAAGCGCCCAGGCTTAGTGGAATACAAGTCTCAAAGCACCCTTCATAATATATCTTAAACTAACATTTCATATTACTTATTTGTTTTAATAAATTTTGTTTTGATTTTAAAGAAGATTGTTTCATTTTTGGTTTGTTGGATTTAAATTTAAGAAGAACATGAAAATTTATTAAATTCTTTTAAATATATAACTGTTTGATTGGTAAAAAATAATAAGTTTATTTGACAATACTTTTACATATGAAAATAAATAAATTTTGAAATGGAGGTGACCTTAGGGTAGAGGGACATGAATGGAAGAATGTAAGTCTCAAAATACCCCTCGGTACAAACAAACGAAGATCTGAAAGATCATGCTGTGTGGGCCCCAACCTCATTCGACCCTAGCTAACCGTTTTCAAAACCAAACCCTACCCATCCATCACACTTCGATTTTATTTCGAAACCCATTTCCCAAGAATCCTCTCCTGTCCAAAGCTGCCTGCTGCTGCCTGTAATCCGCTTTTACCGGTACCACGCAGTTTCCCGGTCGCCACCAACCGGCTGGTGAGCAGAAGACCGTCCTGCAGGATCCATGGGCCTATCTCGTCACTCGAGGCCTCGATACCCGACAGACGTGCTATCTTCTAGACGGAGTCAGTGCTAAGTGACCGACGCGTGTGTATACTTCACGCTAATAACCATTTTTAAATGGGGTGTTTTGCTTTGACTGGTATTGTTATTGTTTTTCTTTTTTTTTTTGGGGAAGGAAAAACAAAAGCTTCGGTTTTAGCGTGAGGTGCACCGGATGGAGTGGGTGGGTGTCAGTGGGGCCACATTGATGGTTCTGGCTGGTTTCCAGTGAGGTCAGGGTACACTTCCTTTTCAGCCAGTAATGCCATGCCATGTCACCATCGTTACAGGCACTGTAGCAAGTTGATGCGTTTTCCTTTTTGGAACGCATTGAAGAGTGAAGATTACTGCACCTTAACCTGTACACTCCCGTGTACCCATCGCTCCTACTAATTATGTATGTATGTATATAATTTAGAAGGAGGGGAAAATACAGTGAATATTTACTGTAATGTCATGAGGCATTGCTTTTGCTGTTTTTAGTTAAAAAAAAACAAACTTTAGGCAGCCAAACCTAACATTATTATATGTAGCTTAAAACCTAGACCCAAATTGCTCTCAAAACATACTAGGGCTTGGCAGCAGGGAATACGATAAAAGAAGAGGATTTTTCACAAATAAAGAAATAATTTAGACCAAAATATGTTAATACATGGGTTCACAGTGAAGCTAAAAAAATAAAAATTAATCAGTACAATTATATTGCATGTACATGTAATAAAACTATACTAGCATATTATTAGGTCATACTAGCACCATGACTCAATAATGATGGGTATTATTGGGGCGGATCCAACAGCGTTGAGTTTATTATCAACATGATTTAATTTGTGTTAAGTCTTGATAGATAACCAAACTCAATAGTGTTGGATTCAATAACATCCAATAATGTTAAGTCCTAATGGGTAACTGGATTCAATAGTATTAGACTCTGCTTCCAATGAGATCTAAGAACGATAAGTCATGCCACCAGCGAGACCCACTAATATTAAGTGTGGTTTGTCAGTTAGATCTAATAATTTTTGGACTCGTTGACAACCACTCAACAAAACTTAATAGTATTGGGTCCTCCTAGCCAACAATACCTACTAATATTCAATCTAGCTTTCCAATCAAACCTAACAACTTTTGAATTTTTTGACAATTAGATTTAATGTTATTGGATCTAGTTTTTTAGCTAGATCTAAGGTTATTTTAGGACTGAATTGGTCTACAGATCTAAGAAACTTAATATATTATCCATACTCTTTATATTTTTTTTTACATTAAAAATAATAATTATTATTGACCCTTTATGGAGCACGAGTCGATATGGCTGGTAAAAGTTAAAGGAAATCAACATTTTACTATAGAGACAGATTTATTGTTATTGTTGTTTGGATGAAAATAGTCTAATAAATAAATTACTACACTAAAAAAATCAATAATTTGGCAATTGAAACTAATACACTTCATTAATTATTATTAGATTAATTAATAATAATTTGCTTTTTGATATTTTTAAAGCATAATAAAATAATTTAATTACTCATAAAAAATATTTAACTAAGTGTCCGCGAGCTTTTTGTAATTTTCACTTTTTAAAACATAGTAAAATAACTAAATTATCTTTTAAAATAAAATTTATTTAACTAGCATCCAATAATTTTTTTTTGTTAGAATCAAGTTGAATAGGAGATAATTTGGTATTTTATTAAATATAAAATATTTATAAAAAATTAAAATTGAATGACGCATATATCATGTCATTCGCTTTGTTGTTTTTAGGCAATATATGCAATGGATTGCAACGACAAAAAGAAAACTCCTATTATATAGTTGGAATCATCTGACTCACTCTTTTTAGACAATGCATGTAGCTTACTAACATATGATTTGGCGTCAACAATTTTATTTTTCTCTCTCATCCTTAATTTAATAGCTGACCCTCTAGATTTTCAAAGCAATTATTCAATTTGTCTTTACTTCAAATTTAATCCATGTTTTTTTTATTACTATTTTTTATTAAAAATAATTTATAAAATTAGAATTTTTTTTAAAATTTCATCATCTTTCAATATTTTTCATCTATTGAATTTAATTCTCATTTTTTTAATTTTTATTTATTTTATTTGAAATAGTTTTTAAAATTTATGTTTTTATGATTTCATCATTCTTTAGTTTTTAATTAAATTTATTTTTCAATTTCACCCCTTAACATTTGAGTTCATTTTATTTTCATGTTAATTTTGGTTTTTATTCTTTATATTACTATTTATTTAGTTTTTGATTTTTTTATTGAAATTCTCTTTTTTATTTTCATCCCTCAATATTTTGTTGTTGACTAGGATTTTGTAAAGAAGACCTTACGTCTTCACTTAGATCTTTGTACGTCCTTTTTTACAGTTGATTTTTTTTAAAAAAATTTTATATTAGGTTTATTAGAGATTGCGTTTCATTATTTTTTTTGCTTTTCTTTCTATGAAGGTTATCATAATTTTAGGTGTTAGGTTACAAGTTTGACTGGTTAACTTTGACCAATTTTTTTTATTTGATTTATCTATTATCGTTGTCTTTTTTTATTATATTATTAAATTAACTAAGCTTATTGGATCAAGTAACGTCAATGACCTAACTCTTGGATTTTTTCTACTTCTTTAAAAATGTTACAATAACTTGAATATTCTTCTTTTACATTAGAAAAAGTTTAGTTTGGTCTATGGCATAGCTGTGAGCTACCAATCTAATTATGTACTAACAAAACTAAGGTTTTGACATAGTGTTTTACTATTCATATAAAAAAATGAAGCACTATAATGTTTGTTTTTCACTTTAGTCTTTTTATATTTGTTTTTGTTATCAGATTTATTTATTTTTATGATTTAATCATTTTACAACCTAATCCATGATACATGTTTTAGATTGTGGTAACGGAACAAAATAAACAAAAAAAGATGACCATAATGTAAAACATGAAGAACATGCTTAGTCAAGCCCAAACATATGATATTTTGTATTTCAATCCAAAAATTCATTTTATCTGTTTTTTAGACCCTGAATTCAAAGATGATAGAAAGTCTCTAAATAATAAAAGAAGAAGGAGAGCTTTTGGTTGACAAGATTTTAGTAACAAAAAATGACAATATTGTTGTCAACAAATTCTTTTCAATGAAAGTTTAATGGTGGTAACTTATGTCTTTTATCTTGTTGGAAAAATCATGAAGTTTTGTGATTTTAGGTTGTTTTCCAATCTCTATCTAATTTTTCACTAATTTAAGGCTACAAAAGGATTTATTAAGTTTTTAAGGGTTATTCTTAGATGTTTTAATGTGAAAAATTATTCAAAATAAATTTTATTTTTTAGAAAGGAAAAAATATTTTGGTTTTAGCATGAGATACACAGGATTAAGTGGGTGGGTGAGGTCACAGTGAGTCCTGGATAAATTTTTTATTCAGAAGTTGTTTAAAAATCTAATAGTACTTATTTATTAAAGTTTTTTTACTCAGAAATGTATTAAAATAATATTTATTTATTTATTATTATTAATTTTTTTATATGATCACATCAAAACAATTCAAAAATATAAAAAAATAATTTTAAGTAAAAATAAAACTTCAAATTTTTGAAAAACATCATTCCAAAACAACCTCTTAGCCAATAATTCCATGTCATGTCACTATCGTTACAGATGTTAGAACTAATGAAAAAAAATAAGGCAAACAAATGCAACAATTATTAAAAGCAATAATAAAAATAATTTTAACTAAGTAAATATGAGAGTAGTAAGGGTTTAGATAAAACCTGGAAATGTGGCACATGGTATATTTAGAGAGAAAACGCTCCCTCTTCTTAAGGACACTTTAAATATAATACAATACGCATTTAAAAATACATGAGAGAATAATTTAAAATAGGAAAGTGCTATAAAAATTAATATTGTGTAAAAGATGTTAGGTGCCTTCAGGGTTTGAACCTATATTTACGACATGTTTTGAAGTGTTGTTGTGGTTATTTTTCAAAGTGCTTTTCTTGCCAAAATATATTAAAATAATATATATATTATTTTTTAAAAAATTATTTTTAAGATGAGCACATCAAAACGATCCAAAATATACAAAAAAATTAATTTTTAGCAAAATTATTTTTTTTAAAATGTCATTTGCACCACATTTCTAAACATTCTCTTAGTGTAAATAAGTTTTAACTTAAAGAACCATAGTAACTAGAATGTTTTGAAGTAGATTCTTTGGACCAAGTATAAACTTGAATGTTTTGAAGTAGATTCTTTGTACCAAGTACAAACTTACCGCTCACATAACATTGGGTGATTTTAATATTCCATCAATGTTGTATTTTTTACGGTCATGCAAACATATCTTGTCACATTAGTGTCTTTAAATAGTTGTTTAAGTTTTTATAGTGACAACTTCATCACCACACTTGTTTAAGGATGTTTTGTGACCAACATGCTATAAAAAATTTGCCTTTGAATTCATTCAGAGATTAATTCTTCCCAATATCATAACAAAGAGCACATCATCATAAAAATTGCAAAATATACATGTAATATTTATGCTCTCTCTAATCACTAAATAGTTTCGTTTTTACTTGTTGAACTTTATTCATGGAATTCCCATTGATTTAAAGATAGGTTTCCACTTTTACTGAGTATTTAAGGATTCAATCTTATTTGCCTCAATAATTGAATAACTTAATAGCATGCCAAACCTTTAGTGGGTGAATCTACCATGTTGTTTTCAAACTTGACAATATCAAAAAAAATAAAAATTCCATGAGATATCAAATATCCGATGGATTTATGTCTAATGATCATGTCTTTTTTTTTCCCATTAAAACTTTTACTTTTAGCCTTAACTATAATAGCTTGGCCATCACAATGTAATGGTGATGTGCCTATGGTATGTCAATTAAATTTTTTTTGAAGCCATTTAGCTTCTAAACAAAGAGCATTTAATGCAACCAATTTTGCTTTCATGGTGGAACAAGTACTTATAATTTATTTAACAAATTTCCTAACAAACTATACTACCACATCAAGTAAACAACAAGTAAACAAGACTTTGTTTCTTTCAAATTAGAAATTCAATTAGCATTACTAAATCCATCTATTATAGGAGAGAAACTAGAATAATGAAATGCATAATTAATAATTCATTTTGGATATTTAAAAATTCTTTCTAAAGCATTTCAATGTGAAATATTTGGATTACATGTATATCTACACAATCTACCATCTGATATGCTATATCAGGTTTAATATGATTTGCTAAATGTAATAAATATCCAATAATTTGAGAATATGTATATTAAGACACACTTTCTCTATTTTTTTTAATTTAGTAGAAATTTTAAAAGAACAACATCTTATAGACACATCAAAATAATTAAAACTTTTTAATATTGTTTTCAATGTATTATGATAGAGTCAAAGAAAATTCATTATTATTTTTTAATAATTTAATTCCCAAAATAACATTAAGAGAACTAAGATCCTTTATAATAAAATATTTAGACAAGAATGATTTAGTAATATTTATAACTTGAATGTTACTACCAAGTATCATAATGTCATCAATGCAAAAACATAACATCACATAGTCATTTTCAATTTGTTTAAAATAAAAATATTTATTAGTTGCATGACTTGATTAATTGCTTTGTGCTATTCTGTGGAGCTTGTTTTGAATCATAAAAGGATTTTACAAGCTTATAAAGTTTCTTTTCTTGACCAGGAATTACAAAAGCTTTTGGTTGGTCCATATAAATTTCTTCTAAATTACCATTTAAAAAAAGTCATTTTAACATTCATTTGATAGGTTTCTAATTTATAAAAAGAAGTTAAAGAAATCAAAATTGTAATTGTAATGATTTTAAAAACTGGAGTATATGTGTTAAAAAAAATCTACTACTTCTTGTTTAAATCCCTTAGCAACTAATCTAACTTTAAACATTTCTATCAAACCATTAATTCTTAATTTTTTTAATGAAAAAATCATTTATAATCTATTATCTTGGAACCTTGTTGCAAATTAATCAAAAACTAAGTTTTGTTAGAAATTAATGAATCCATTTCACCTTTTGTAGCTTTTTTTCCAAAAAGAAGCTTAAAAAAATATCATAGCTTCATTATTTGTTTTATGTTCATTTTCATGTAAAAAGGTATAAAATTAGCATTAAAATCTTTTGCTTTTATATGTATATATATTTTTTATATTTTCTAACATGCTTATTAACAATGTCTATTTTAGAAAGAAAAAAAACCTTTTAATAATATGTTTATACAACTTAATTTTTATTGGAAAAATATTTTAAAAACAAATTACACTACATGACTTAATATTTGTATTATTTCAGATTTCAAGAATATCAAAATTTATAACTAAACATTTATTAGTGATATTCAAAGAATATCCAATAAATACACAATTTATAGTTTTAAGTCCTATTTTTCTTTTCTTAGTAATACGAATATTTAAACACCCTTACACTTTAAAATACTTTAAAGATGGCTTTTCATTTTTCCAAAATTCATATGGATTTTTATCTAAATTTTTATAAGGAACTGTATTAAAAATATAATAAACAAAATATAACGCTTCACCCTATAAATTAATAAGCAAACCTGAACAAATTAACATTGCATTAATCATATTTATTAAAGTTTTATATTGACTTATTATATTGTAGTGAATAAGGTGTTACTTCATGTATAATACCGTGTAGCTCTAAAAATTTATTAATTTTATTAGAAATATACTTGTTGTTCTAACCTATCATAACTTATTTATTTTTCTTTCTAATTGATTTTCTATTTTCGCTTTAAAAATTTTAAACTTATCAAATTATTTACTTTTACAGTTAGTCAAATAAAAATAACAATCTCTTAAAAAATTATCAATAAAAGTTATAAAATATTTTTTACCACTATGAGTCAAGATATTATAACTATTATAAATATTATTATGTATTTAACTCGAATAAGTTTGTTTTCTTCTCTATTGAATTAAAAGTCTTTCTAGGTTATTTAGCTTGTACCTAAATTTTAAAAAATTTATTTATTAATAAATGATTTAGGTATTAAATCTAAATGCATGATTGTTTCATTAATTTTAAAGTTAATATGTCAATGCCTATCATGCTATGAATCACAACATTCAATATTTACAACAGATAAAGATAAAAAAAATGTAAAGTAGCATTAGAAGAAGACATTAAACTTGGTTTATATAGACTATTAAGCAAATGAGATTTTTCAATATAAGAGAATAGTTTAAAATAGAAAAATGTTTTTTATTCCTAAGAATATTTAATAATCTCAATTGTAGCATTAATATATATATATATATGATAAGTTAATGATAACCAATGAATACCATTAAAACGTAAAACAGTTATAGTAATTAATTATAATGGCTATAGTAATAATTATTAATGGTTATCATTAAAGGTAAATTTTAAGTTAAAATATTAACAACTAACTATAAGTAAAACTAATTAGCATTTTACTATAGTGTGAGCTATTGTATATTATGAATGAATTTACTGTGGAGTGCATTGTTTTGCACTATAGTGTGGTTACTATGCACTGTGAGAAAATTTATTATGAATTGCACTATTTGGTGGGCATATATGTGAGGTTTCAATCATCAAATTCCAAACGCCCCATTAAAGACGTGCTCCATAGGACAATGCACATGTGGAGCTTAGACTTGTGCTTAGGAGCTGGACACCCACAACACACACGTGGCGCTTGGATTGCTTACGTGCATATTGGCAAACCAACTATAATAAAATGTTTAGATTCCATCCAAAATTACAACTTGATTTTTTCTATATTTAAAATCCTCTCATGTTGCTTTTGTCAAAATGTCTCTTCTTGCTATTATTATTTTATTTTGATTTTTTTATTTAAAAAGAAAAAAGACGAATTTGAAGAATAACCTAGAAATAATTTATGACAATTATTTTTAGTACATGAACAATAATAGTTTCATCATTTTGTTTTGTTTTCAGTTTAATTTTTAATATTCTTTCTCTAATTTTTAAAATCCCCTTAATTTAACTATTTTTTTAAAATATTAATTAAAATTATTTTAGATATAATAGACAATTTCTATTATATTTATCTATTTTTGGATATTTTTTGTAATTTTATGATATGTCAAAAGGGTTATTATTATTTACCTAGAAATAAACTAATAGTGTACTTTTTCTTGTTCTTAATTTTTTTTGATAGTTTCTTTGACATGATAATAAGCATGTAGCAAGCTATCTCTAACTTAAATATATACTATTAAAAAAAATAGTAAACACCTTAGATTTATTTATGAATTAACAAAACCAAATTCTCATTTATACCTTTTCTTAGTTATATAATTAATATAGTTACAAAACTTGGAAGGGAAACCATGTTCATATGGAAAATGAACCACCTAATTTTTATTTTTTTGGATCAATTGATTTTTTTTTAATTTTATATTTTTACATTAAATTAATTTAAGATTGAACTTTTTTATTTGTTTTGATTGGCTAGATATACGGTTTTCTTTCATGGTATTGAGAAACAAATCCAACACTTGGGTTTATCCTCAATTTGAAAAAATTAAAATCAATCTTGTTGGGATTTTTCCCCAGTTAAATCCTTCCATACTATTTTTTTCTCATTTGATTTTGTTTTGGTCACTTGCTTCTTCTTTTTTCAATTTAATTCTTTTACATTACATTAATTTGATTTAGAGTTGAACTTGGTAATTTGTTTATGTTGGCATGTTATGGGTCCTTACGGTGTTGAGAAACAAATCTAATGCTTGGTTTATGGTTGATTTGGTAAAATCAAATTTAATTTTGTTAATTTTATTCCTAATTGAAACCTCTTATGGTCAATGTAATGAGTTAATGGTGAAATTTGCAATAAAAAAAATTCAAAGAAATCGAGATAAAATAGGAAAATAGAAAACCATATGGCTAATCTAAAACTCACATAAAAGGTCATTTAAGTCCAAAAAATTACTTCATTTATTTTTCAATTAATCATCATGTTAAGTGAGAAGAGAGAATCTCATTGATAAATAGCAAAAATGAGATAAAGTTGTTGGTTATTCACAATCTAGGAACCAAAATAGTGTCAACGATCTATATTTATTTTAATTCTTTTAATATTTTTATCAAATCAAGAATCTATGACAAAACAATATGTTTTGCTTTTATAAATATATATTATAAGAAAAGAGGGAATTATACTAAAAAAAAATTCAAAGGAGTTAATATTATTTCTTTTCTTACCAAAAACAATTTTATTATTGTATAATTAAATAAAAAAATTAAAGAGCTCCTCACAACATGAGATCATATAGTTTAATATGCATCTTTATCTCAACTTTTTGATCTGATCTTTGGTTGAAATCAAAATATTTTTTTAGTGACAGGTAATGCCACATGGATTCACATTGATTCTGAAGGAATCTCTAAACTTTTCAATAAGATATTTTGATCTTTTCCATGACAACTCTTCTATAAAATGAGACTCCTAAACCTTAGAAGACAGACTATTTTTTTCCTTAAAAAATTTAACTCTCCCTTGTAACTCATATCTATAGCCTATCTCTATTATTTTTTGTAACTAATATCTCCTGTATTAATTTACGTTATAAATTTAAGTAAGATTCTATTTTTATTATTTAAATTCTTGTTATATATATAACCATAAATTTGACAAAGTTTTGTATATATTTTTAATACTAAGTTCTTAACCCAACAATCTTATGACTTGCAAACAATAATTTTGTTACTTGGCCTATTATTTGAGACACTCGTAACTTAATCATCACATCAATATTACTGAGAAAATTTTTTATTTATTTGATTTAAAAGGAACTAAAAGTATTAGTTAGGAATTGACTCTCCCTGACTTATTTATTCAATTGAACATGTTTTTGTATTCAAGTCTACATGTAAACAATACTCATATTCTCTTCTAACTTTTCTACGATAGCTTATAGATAACTTTAAAATTTAGTTCATCCAACCATCATATTCATTTAATTGCTTTCATGGATCTGTGAATGCATAAACTATAAGTAGTCAAAATCATTCTAGACTCAGACACATATTATAATGTCATTTGTCCTTGTCTTCTTTATTAGGACGGGACTTCGTTATAATAACTATTTAATTATGTTGTCTATTGTTATTAGTAATGGAAAGTTTATGATTTTGAGGCACAAATTGGTATGTTATGTAATTAAATGCATAAATAAAAAAATATTAGTATGTTATAAAGAGTGATTGACCACAATGACAATATTGAGTCATGTTGAGGAACTAGTTATCTGGTAATAAAACTACTGTTTAATGATGGATCGTGTTGAGGAACTAGTTACCTGGTAATGAGGCTGAGTCAACCCGAGTTCATGGTGAAAAATAAATTAAAAATAAAATTCAACTAAAAAAATAAGTTAATTCAACCCAGATTAACATCTCAAACCTAATTCATGAGACTAAGATAATCTCATAAAAAATAAATTATAAATCTTAATTCTCTATTAACCTAATAATGAAAGTTTAAATTGAAAAAAAATCAATTATAAAAGGAAAAAAAAACTAAGTAACCAGCCTAATCTGTGACCTAGGTCATAAGACCATAACAGCCCTATAAAAAAATAAATCATGAAGCAAAATTCCTAATTAATTTAATGTTGAAAGATCAAATTGAAAAAAAAGAAAGATAAAAAATGACATAGATCAACTTAGATGAACCTTCCAAACCCAAGTCGAAAAATTGAGATAACTTCATAGAAAGGGAAAAAAATATAAAATTTAATTTTTAGTCAAAACAATATTAAATGATAAAATTAAAAAAAATCATTTGAAAAATGGATAAAAAAAACTCAAATGTCAACTTAGTTAACTAGTAAAACTTTCATTTTTAGTCACGAGACCGTAATCACCTTGTAGAAAGAAAATCAAAAAATAATTATAAATATAAATTCTCAATCAACTCAATGTTAGAAAATAAAGTTAAGAAAAATAATAATAAAAAAATAAAAAATAACTTGAGACAACATAGCTAATCCATAATACACATGATCTAAGTTATCATACTAAAATATCTCTATAGAAAGCGAATACAAAAAAAATATAGTCCAATACCCAATAAACTCAATGTTAGAGGATAAAATTGAGAGAAAACAATTTAAAATTAATAAATAAATAAATCATGAATCTAATTCCCAATCAACCCAATGTTAAAAGATTAAAAAAATTAAGATAAAAAATTACTCAGGTTAACTTATCAAACCCGATTTAGGAGGCCGAGATATAACTCTATAAAAAAATTAATTTTTAATTAATATAATATTAAATGATAAAATTAATTAAAAAAATTCAATTAACCTGGCTAACCCGTAAAACTTTTGATTCTTGTCACGAGACCATCATAACTCCATCGAAAGCAAATAAAAAAATAATCATGAAATCAAATTATCAATTAACTTAGTTTTAAAGAATGAAGTTGAAAAAAAGATTAATAAAAAATAATAATAACTCAAATTAACACAACTAATATGAAAAACCCACGATCCAGGTTATAAGATCGAGATGTCTCAATAAAAAATAAATAAAAATTATAAAGTTTAATATCTAGTAAATTCAATATTACAAGATTAAATTAAAAAAATAAGTTTGAGATTTTGAAAAAAGAGCCAATGTTTATTGCAAATAAGAAATTTTTATATTTTAGTATATGTTAATTTTTACATGCAGCACTTTTATTAAATATGCCGTCCATTTATTTAATAATATATCTTAGATTGAAGAATTGCACTCACTATGGAAATATCTGGAAAAACCACCTAACCGAACCCTAGTATGCTTGATAGAGGTGTCAATATGACAAGGACTCTTCTTGTTTTTTTTTTTTTCCCCCTTGTGAGTTAAAGGTATAATGCATTGTTTAATATTATTGCTAAAGTTTTCCTAATTGAAATGGAGTTCATTATTTATTTTCATCCGATTTTTTTTTCAACCTCAATACTTTCAAGCGAAGTTCACTTATGCCACTGGTAGAGGGAGCATTGTGCGGGAGAAAGCTAGATATTTTCAACCGGTCAATTATGTCGTTGATGCAAATGCTAGGATGTATTTTGGATTGTAACGGTACTAATAGTTTAAATTTTTTTTAATATATAAATATGTTAAAATAATATTTTTTATTTTTAAAATCAGTATATTAAAATATTTGAAAACATAAATTTTTTTAATAAAATACATTTAAAATTTAATAAGACATGATTTACATTATATTTTCAAATAGAATCTAAAACGATTACAGCATACAACAAGTTTAACTCTATCTAATTTAATTTTAATTTTAATTCTAATTTGGGTTGAAATTTTGGGTTAAAAATTAGACTGGTTGGCTACTATATTAGCTCATCGTCAAACTAAACTAGTTTTGATAATACTGTTAAAAAATTTACCCTCGGCGGCTAACTAGTAACCTTCTAGCTATCCAATTTTCAATGGCTACGCATGGTTGGTTCCATTACGACGCCGTACAGTAACAAGATTTACGGCGCACAATCCATGCCTCGAGAAATTTTGGTGGGTACATCTTTTGCTTCCTCCTTGTGCGAGGTAGCGTATCTTGTGGATTCATGAGCGTTTGTCATGACATCTAGAAGTTGCGTGGGGAACTGGTTGAGCGGGATCGGATCATTAGGGATCCTCAAAGTGATTAATTGGGGTCGACATTATTGGACGAAGTTTGTATTTATTAAAATTGAGTGCATGTTACATGATATTATTTTTAAATATTGAAATAGTAATATATTAAACAAAATATTATTTTAATAAATATTAAGATAAATATATATTGAATTAATCCAAGTTAATCAAATTTAACTTATTAAATTTATCAAACTGCAACTTTAGTTATGAAATCTTGATAACTAAAATATTTATTATTCACTTTATCTTATGTTTAATTTTCATTAAATAAATAGAGATGATGATATTCGAACTTGTGATAACTTGCTCACCAAGATTCTAATACTATGTCAAATAACTAATTCAATCCAATAGTTTAAACTGTTATGTAAGGGTATAAGATATGATTTATAATATTCTGTAACAAACCCAATATTAATAGACAAAAAAATATTCAAATAAAAAAAAAATCATTTGAGTCAATCTTAATTAACTTTTCAAATTTATTATCTAAGCCATGAGATTAGAATAATCTTATAGAAAAAATTGAAAAAAATATTAAACTTAATTTCTAGTTAACCTAGTATTAAAAAATAAAATTACAAAATAAAAGTAAATAAAAAATAAAAATAGATTAGATTGTCAAAGAATAAAATTAAAAATTAAAAAAAACAAACCAAAAATAAAAGCAAAGTATTATTCTATGGACAATGCTTTCTGAAAGGTGAAATGTAACATTTTTTTAAAGTTTGGGTTAAATGTAATTAATGAAAAAAATAAATAAAAATGAGATCAAATATTAATGAGTTAGGCCGATGTCTATGATCTTGATAAAAAAGCTCAAGTCTGCGCTTTGTTTTTATAATTTTTTTTCTTAGCAACACACATTGTGTAATCCCCCTTTTTATTTTTAAAAAATGATATGTTGTTTGCAATAATAAGTGATATTTTAGCATATCTAATGACTAAATAACCAAAGTTGGAGGTTTTTAGATCATAAAAACCTACTTTTTAGTCTTTTCCATAAAAAACAATATAAATCTTGCAAAAAACACTTGTAACCCAAAAGGCCCTATAATCACTTTAAAAAATAACAAATTGATCGAATTAAACAAAAAAAAGATTTCAATCTACTTTTATTTTATTTTAAAAAACACTTAATAACTAAAAAAACACTTAATGATATAAAGATATAATTTTTTAAGAATATAAAAGAAGTTTTACTATGTAGTAAATAACAATTACTTTCAACTCAAATAGGGTTAGTATCTAGTTATTAATTAATTATATTTTATATATTCTCATATTTTAATATTCAATAAAAATATTTTGAAACATTTAAATAAATTTTCAACTGCACTCTTGTTGGACTATTAATGTTTTTCAATATATTTGAAATAAAAAATTAAAATGAAAGGAAAAACAGTGAGCAACTTGCTACGACATAAATTATGTCACAGATTAATTTTTTTTAAAAAATACAGCGGTTTGAGAACAAATTCTGGTCAGAATTAATTCAAATAAATACTCGAAACTAAAAGTAATTCAAAAAACAAAATTATAGTTGATATTCAATCCAAAATAACCTGTTTGCGACAAACCTCAATCAATTTTTTATTACATGTTTTCAACTGAATAATAGTTTAAATTGTTTCCCCACCAAAATAACAAAATAACTCAAACCCATGGGTCAACCTTTTCCCATGTAAATCCAATGAGTCTGGGTCAAAACAAACCCAAGTGCAAGATGACTCATCTATATCTGTCCAGCCCAACCTAACCCAATCAGATCTAATTGCCATCATATAAGAAAACGACTCAAATAATACAACATATATTATTGTATAACCGGAAATAACTAGATTTATAGGCGTGTTCTGCTGCATGCTGAAAAACAAGTTTGGGCAGAGCAAGCAGTTTTAAAGAAACCGACTCATAGTATGGAGATAAAAAAAGGTGTAATCTAATTAGATGAGATAATGATGATAATGATGATGATGATGATGATAATAATAATAATAATAATAATAATAATAATAGATAACAAATAGCTAATGGATTAATATAAACAAAAACAATTAATGTGACCAACAAAAAAAGAACGGTCACCAATACAAAAAAAAATATCACATAACTAGTATTTTAACCAATCAAATGAAAAAAAAAGGGGGGAAACAAAACTTGACCTAAGCCAACTTAAACAAGTATGTCAAATATATAATTTAGATCATAAAATTAAGATAAATCAATAAAAAAAATCCAAACTCCTATCCCAAACAAATTAAACTAAATATAACAATATAAAATTAAAAAAATCAACAAAAAAAACTAATAAACTAGGTAAGTGATTAGTACTCAAAAGTGCATTTTTATCATGATTTTATATTATCATTTTGCACTTGAAGTATCAATAACTCCTTAACTAAAATATATTTTATAATAATCTATCTAATAATATAAGATACCTTTAATTTGTGGTAAATATCCATTTTAAATGCAGGCCTATCATTTAAAGAAAGGATTGATTGACGACTTTAAGAACTTCAATTGCAAAGACAAAGAGATGATCAAACTTAGAAAAGAGATGTCGGTGCAATCCAAACCGGAACATTGTTCAGTAATTGGATCATATATGGAGCTATAGATCTCATATTTAGGTCTATTTTATATGGATGGAAAGTTAAGACATAGGCCTATAACTTTTATATGGAGCCCAAGATCTAAAAAGTCCATTTTCAAGTCTAAATTGTTGCAAAAATAAAGAAGCCCGAATCTGTCCTCCAGCCCGAGCACTGTTTAGTATTTTGGCCATATCTGGAGTTCTAGAAGTCCAAATGAGCTGAATTTTTTACACCAGATAGCTGAGACAATTGCCTACAACTTTCATGTTTCAAGTGGCTCCAATTTTGACATTATCAATGACGTTTTGGGTAGACAAGAGAAGATAAGGATTGTCACCAAGTCAAGAGTTGACCAACCACTTATTAATTAGTTATCAAATCAATAGTTCCCAATTTTGGCCTATAAAAGGAGGCATTTGCCATGCATTTAGGCATCTTGGTGTCCAGATCAAGATCATACTCTTGTTTTCTCTCTTTGTATTCTTTATACTTTGTTTTCATTAATATCAAGTTTATACCTTTCATTTCCTTTCCTTTGCTTTGTTAATTCTTATCTTATTAATGTTCTTATTTTGTTTATCTATTTTTTTTCTTTCATTATGTCTAGCTAAGTTAATTATGTCAAGGTGAAAAGGTTACACCAATAGTGTAAGAATAAGTATGGTATAAACTTAATATGGACTTTAATGTTTGATACTAACATGTTTTATATTTGTTATCTTGTTCACTCTTTAATACTTTGCTTGTTAAATGATTAATCTTGATTTATGTTGTATAACACTTGGTACAACAAATGCTTAGCACTTTCATAGCCCATAATGTATGGTATAACCGACACCTGAGCTATGAAAGGAACTTGATTTGTTGTTAACATAAGTTATAATCATGAATGCTTGACGAAATTTACAAGTATTAGCATTAATCGAATAAAATGACTAATGTAATCATGTTAACAATATATAATCTGATTGGAACTTCCTTTATGTGTGGTTTCCAATTGAACAATAAGAGTTTATACTATACTTGTTTGACGTACCATTAGTGGAACCTCTAACCTTGACATTTGTTATTATCATTGTTAATCCTTACTTTAATATTTCATCATTATCATCATCATCTTCTTCTTCTCTTTCTTTATTACTATTATTATTGTTGTTGTTGTTGTATTGTTGTTATTTATAATTTGTACAATATCCTCCCTATGGTTCGACCCCGGTCTTGTCGGGTTATTTATTACTTCGACACTCCTGCACTTGGGAGAAGACATCAATCTTTTTGTCGTATCAGTAAGCCAACAAATTTTATAACTTAAATTATGAGAATGAGATAATCCAGTAGAAGGTAAAAACAAAATAATAAAATTTAATTTTAAAATAACTCAATGTTGAAGAACAAAATTAACAAATATTAAAATTAAAAAAAAAGAATCCTAATTTTTTTTTATCTAACTCAAGCCAACTCGTCAAGCCAATAATCTAAGTGATGAGATTAGAATAAACAAATATAAAAAAAATTGAGAAAAATCATAAAGCCTAATACAAAAAAACTCTAACCTTGAATAATGAAACTGGAAAAAAAAATTCAACTAATATAATATTGAAGGATAAAATAAAAAATAATTTAAAAAATTTGTCAAAGTAAATTTAATAAAAAACAACAAATAAAAATATCCAAAATAACCAAAGTTATTTTTAAAATTTATGAAAAGAACATTTATAGAAAGAAAATAAATAAAAATAGCATAGCTCAATATCCAATTGAGTAAATAATAAAAGTAAAAAACTATAAATTAAAAAAAAATAAAAAATAAAGCAAACTTTGTCAACACATTAAAACTTGAGTTAATATATCAAACTTACAAAGTGTGAAACCCTACATCTAAGCTAAATAAAAAAGTTCAATTTCCAACTAATGTTAAATAATAAAAATGAAGAAAAATTATTTTTTTTATAAAGCATCAAAGTGAAAAAAATAACAATAAAAAAATAAAAAGAAGATTTGATATAAGAATGAGATTGTAAAAAAAAATCAATTTAAAAAATTATCTAAAATAAAATAAATATCAATAAAAAAAACTAAATTTAAAAGATAAAAAATTAAAGATGAAATAAAAATATTTAATTTCTTTCAATTGCAAGAATATAATTATATCAACTTGATATTAACCAAGAAATCATGATGAAAAAAGCTTCTAAAAGATTCTTTAGTAGATTTTTCTTTCAAGAGTAATTAAATAATTTTATTGTGCTAAAAAAAAACTAAAAGCCTTCATAGTTTTAATTTTTATTTTATTTTAGGAGTAGCTAAATAATTTTACTATGGAAAGCTAAAAGATTAATATGTCCACATATAATTTGAGATTGACAATTGAATCATGGTAAAACAAAAAAAACTATTTTATCCTCAATACTTAATTCAAAGGTCCTGTAATTGAAGAGCAAATTTATCATTATACAATAACAGTAAACAGTATTCTATGAGTATCTGTACAATAATTCCACAAGTATGTATGTATATATATATATATATAAAAAAAAAAAATGTTAAGGCTTTGGCAAACTATGGGCTTATCCGAATCAAATCTATCTTTGATTTTCTTAAAGGCTCGGCCCATCCAAAGAAAGATGCTTATCCAATTAAATATATTTGACTAAAAAGGGGAGATGAAATCATGAAACAAATGTCTCTAGGACTATAATCTCGCGCGCGGGCACATAAATGTCGATAGTCAAGAGTGAGAGACGCAGGGGCCACATGGAGAAGGCAAATAAGCAACACAAAGTGCTGAGACACTTGAAATTTACTCGGCTCTGCACTTGGCTGCTCTCTTTCTTTGCCATTTTGCCCTCACGCCAATCTTTCAACTATGGTGAAGCTCTCTCAAAAAGTCTCCTCTATTTCGAATCGCAACGTTCTGGGCGGTTACCATACAATCAAAGAGTCGTTTGGCGATACCATTCAGGCCTCACCGATGGCCTAGAACAAGGAGTAAAGTCACAATCAATAACCATCACTTCCATATCCTTATATATTCATACTAGCTAGAACATATATTTTTCTTACAGGATTCTTTTCTTCTTTCTCCCTTTTGGTATTGGATGCAGTATGTTTCATATATGTCCATGCATTTAATTTTTGAAACCTAATTTGTTCCGATATATATACATATTGTTGTCAGGTGGACTTGGTTGGAGGTTACTATGATGCTGGGGACAACGTCAAATTCGGTCTGCCAATGGCATTCACTATAACAATGCTATCATGGTCTGTTATTGAATATAGCGAGCAGATTTCCGGTGCCGGAGAGTATGAACACGCGCTAGAGGCAATCAAATGGGGAACAGATTATTTCATCAAAGCTCATACTCACCCCCATGTCTTATGGGCTGAGGCAAGTAGTTCAAGCATTTGAATGTGGAAAGGGGAGAAAAGACCCGTTAAATAACGCACGAATCAATTACTCTATCTGATCCAGAATTAATAGACACATATGTATGTATGTTACTCCAGTACTAGCTAGTTTTATACCAAACAAAATCGAAAATTTTTCAGGTGGGAGATGGTGACACCGATCATTACTGTTGGCAGCGGCCGGAGGACATGACAACGTCACGGCATGCCTACAAGGTTGACGAGAACAACCCAGGATCAGACATCGCAGGGGAGACCGCGGCAGCAATGGCGGCAGCGTCCATTGTGTTTAGGAAAACAAACCCACACTACTCCCACCTACTATTGCACCATGCAGAACAAGTAAGTTAATTAATTAGGTTTGTTATGCATGGTAGGTGCACTGCACTATACACCAAAATCACGAAGAAATGAATTTTATTTAAAGGTGTTAGAGTTACCAAACTTGTAGAATGCGTTTAACTAATTTTAGTTGTATTGTATACATACAAAAAAAATGGTAAAATAATGATGATTAAATGTGGGCTTGGGTTGGCTTGCAGTTGTTTGAGTTTGGTGACAAGTACAGAGGGAAATATGATGAGAGTGTTAAGGTGGCGAAGGGGCACTACACGTCGGTGAGTGGCTACATGGACGAGTTGTTATGGGCTGGTTTGTGGCTGTACAAGGCCACCGGCAATGAAGGTTATTTGAATTACGTGATAGAAAATGCTCATGTTTTTGGTGGGATCACCTGGGCCATCACAGAATTTAGCTGGGATGTCAAGTATGCCGGTGTTCAACTCATCGCTTCAATGGTACAGATATGCTTCTCCATCTCTTTCTTTCCTTCTCTCATTTACACCGACAACATGCTGCTCATGCAAACTAAATTCCATTACTCATATATCAAAAATATTAATTGATAATATTAGTCTTATTAATTTGTAATAATTACAGAAATTAATATCAAACAAAATACATGTAAAAAAAAATACCTACTTCACTTCAATAAGAAAAATATATATTTTTTTCATTGGTAAAATTATATAGCACTTATAAAATATCATTGATAATTTCATTAGTGAATCAATAATTGCAATAACATTTGTAATACTTTTTTTCTAGTAATCTCTGAGTATACCAATAAATTTATTTCAATATTTGTAATAATTTTTTTCTAATTTTCTAGAATATACTAATAAATTTATTTAATTGGTGAGTTAATAATAACAATGATATTTATAGGAATTGTTTTTAAATTTTATGAAATATCTCTGTATACAAAAATTATAGGTAAAACAACAAAATTTGGAGTTAATGCTTGTGGTGGATTTGTGTTGTCTTAATTTTTTTAATTAAAAAAACAACCTTTTATTCTTGGATGTCATTTTGTTTTTATTAATTTTTTTATGACCATTTTCATTTTTTTTATTGGTTTTCAATTAAAATCTTGGATGCCGTTTTGTTTTTCTTAATTTTTTTTATTGTTTTATTACTAATTCAAATAGCACATTTTACAAAAACATATCATAGTATATAAGTTTCTAAAATTAAAATAATGACTCCAAAAAAATGTATTGTTTCTATTTTTTGTTACATTCCAATTCAATTGAACTATATTCCAAAAAAGAAGAAGGATGGCATCATTTTTATCTTCTCTTATGCATTTTCACTTTTTAATTTTCATTGGGTTTTAATTAAAATAAGACTTCTTGGATAGTTATTGGATATGATACGTGTCACAATCTTGTATATTTGTCATCTACTATAATGGAAGATGTAAGATATAATGTGGATCAAATTTAAGTATAAAATAATCACATTAGTATAAACTATATAAGTGGTATGTCCTATAACATAGGTGGGTTAATTTTTTTTAATATAAATAAAAGATAGTTAGGTAATGCCAACATTTTTAAATAAGAGAGGGGAAAAAATGAGGTTAATTTATTAACTTGACTAAGTTCAATGAACACACTTAACTTAATAATATGATTATAAATAAAGACATCTACAATTTAAAAAAACAAATAAAAATAACAATAATTAATTATAAAAAATAATCATTAATATTATACTTAGAAGAAGAGGAGAAAAACATTTATTAGAGATTCACCAATGCACTCCATAGTATACATTGATTATTCTATAACTAAAAAAAGCTTATAAAGGAGGTTCTATAGCCACTGTGAGAGGTTGCACAATGACATTAAAAGAGGTAGATACACCATTAAAGTAGTGACTAAAAAAAAACCAAATAAAATACCATGAAATGATCATATCATGTTTATATTTAATCAATTAATTTAATTTATGTCTTTTATAATTTTTTTTAAATAAAGCTAAATTGAACTAAGAATGTCAAATAAAAAAACATGAGATAACTAGGTCATGGTTAAAATTAATTAAGAGAACATAAATTATTATAAAAAGAAGAAACAATACTTCAACTATTATACTATTAATAAACTTTTAAATAATTTAAGTACCTTTGATAATGATTAATCTAGCATTTAGACAATTATCTTGCTTCTTCTTCTTATTCTTTTTTTCTTCTAGTTTTACTTAAAAAAATGCAATGCATCTCTTAAATTAAAGTTTATAATATAAACTTTAATTAGTTTAACAATAACAATATATATAAGAAATTTGATACAAATATTTTGGTGTGAAAATGATCTTATTTTCTCTGTCTTGCTTCATTAAAGTTTATTTTTATTTTTATATGAATAGATGGCACAAGGGGATTATTTTATTTAATAACTTCCTCGCATGATTAGCTAATAATCGAGTCCTTTTCTTACATGATGATGTATATGTGTCAAAAATCAATCTCTCATCCTAGAATCCCCGAAAATTCTATGACAATTATATACAGATTATAGTTTAATCTTTGCTTCTTCTTTTTTTTTATGATTTTATGAGTATTTCTTGTTGATAATCTGAATTTCTTCATATTAACTTTGCAGTTGCTAGCCGGAAAAAGCCACAGAAAACAGCAGCACATCCTTAATGAATACCGTTCCAGGGCAGAGTACTACCTCTGTGCTTGCCTTAACAAAAATAACGTGACTAACGTGCAGCGGACTCCAGGCGGCTTACTTTACATTCGCCAATGGAACAACATGCAATATGTATCAACTGCAGCATTTCTTCTCACGACTTACTCCGACCATCTTCAAGCCTCTAGTCAACGGCTGCAATGCGATCAAGGTACACTGGACCCGTCAGATATCTTCAAGTTTGCCAAATCACAAGTTGATTACATATTAGGTTACAATCCAATGGGGATCATCTACTTAGTTGGATATGGTGCAAAGTACCCTGAAAGGGTTCACCACAGAGGAGCATCTATTGAATCATATAAAGAGCAAAAGGATTTCATTGGATGCATGCAGGGATATGATATCGGGTACAGCCGACAAGGTCCGAATCCTAATGTTCTCACCGGAGCTTTGGTCGGTGGTCCTGACATGAAGGATCAGTTCAGGGATGAAAGGGAAAACTACATGCAAACTGAGGCCTGCACGTACAACACTGCGACTCTTGTAGGAGTTTTTGCTAAATTGCACTGGCTGGAAAAGGATTATTTGTCTGCTAATCCATCATTATTTGCTTACAGAAGATAATTGTATAATTTCTCCTTCATCAAATAAAAGAGAACCACACGAAGATTTTGGCTGTCATCCATGGAGATGGCAGTCTTAAATTTAGATCCAAGGTTCGCATAATAGTTGAGATAACGATATGGTCCCAAAATGCCAAATGGGTTGTTTTAAGCTTTTAAATATAATGAAGAATGATGCTCATGTTTGAGGAAGTCTAAAATACCTGATCTTAGGCCTCTTTGAGGGGTTGAGAAAATGATAGTGATGAGCATCCAAATTCTGCGTAAAAGAAAGCACAGGAAGTTTGTGGTGTTACGATTTTTAAGTTTTCTAAACACATATACATAGTAAAAATAATAAATTTAATTTTTATTATTGTGCTCGATTGCAATTTATGTAATGGTTACATCATTTCGGTTAATTTATATCATAAATTAGTTATCACTATTGCACTTAATTACAATTATTTACTAGTTATTATCATTATAATATATTATAATTATCTTTTAAGCATCATAATTATGGTTTATCATAATTATGTATCATCATTGTAATTTATCATTAATTAGTATTTAAAAGTGTATTTTTATTAAGGTTTTTTATTATTATTTTGTACTTGAAGTATCAATAATTCTTTAATTAAAGCACGTTTTATAATAACATATCTAATAATATAATACACCTTTAATTTATGGTAAATTATAAGAAATGCAGACCTATCACATAAATAAAAGAATTGATTGATGAGTTTAAGTACTGAAATTGAAAGGACAAAGAGATGACTAAACTTAAAAAAAAGATGTTGGTGTAGTCCAAACTATAACACTATTCGATAATTATGTTATATCTAGAGCCGTAGATATCAGATTTAGGTCTATTTTATATAGATGAAAAGGTAAGATATAGACCTATAACTTTCCTGAAAGTTTAAGATTTAAAAAGCATATGGATGGAAAAGTAAGACATAGGCCTACAACTTTCATGAAAATCCAAGATTTAAAAAGTATATGGATAGAAAGGTAAAACATAGGTTTACAACTTTCATGAAAATCCAAGATTTAAAAAGGCTATTTTCAAGTCTAAATTGTAGCAATAACAAAAAAGTTTGAATCTATCCTGTAACCTAAATATTGTTTAGTCTTTAGCCTATATCTTGAGTTCTAGAAATCTAAATGACCTCATTTGTTTTCCTAAAAAATTGAGACAATATCCTAAAACTTTCATCTGGAGATCTAATTTAAATTCTGATGTTATCAATGACATTTTATTTAGATAAAAAGATAAGGATTGTCACCAAGTTAAGATATGACCCACTTATTAATTAGTCATCAAATCAATAATTATTAATTTTGGCCTATAAAAGAAGACATTTGTCATGCATTTAAGCATCTTGATTTTCAAATCAAGATCATGCTCTTGCTTTCCCTCTTTGTATTTTTGTAGTGTTTAAGTTTTGCTTTTATTAATATCTTATTTATGCCTTTCATTTCTTTTTATTTACTTAGTAAATTTTTATCTTATTTATGTTCTTATCTTATTTATTTATATTTCTTTCTTTTATTATGTTTAACTAAGTTCATTATATCAATGTGAAAAGGTTACACTAATGATGTAAGAATAAGTATAGTATAAATTTAACATGGACTTTAACATTTGATACTATCATGTTTTGTATTTGTTATCTTGTTCACTTTTTAATACCTTACTTGTTAAATAACTAATCTAAATTTATATTGTATAATACATAGTATAACAAATGTTTGATACTTTCATAACATAAACTATATGGTATAATCGACACTTGTACTATAAAAAAAACTTAATTTGTTGTTAACATAAGTTATAATCATGAATACTTGACAACATTTACAAGTATTAACATTATTCGAAATAAGATAATTAATATAATCATGTTAACTATTTATAATCTGATTAAAACCTTCTTCATATATCGAATTAAGAGTTTATATTATATTTGTTTGAAATACCATTAGTGGATCTTCTAACTTTGATATTTATTATTATCATTATTTAATCCTCACATTGATCTTTCATCTTAAAATTTTTATTAACTTCTTCTTCTTCTTCTTCTTCTTCTTTTAGTATTATTGTTGTTTTATTATTGTTGTTGTTGTTGTACTGTTGTTATTTATAATTTATATAATTAACTTCCTTACTGTTCGATTCCGATCTTGTCGTATTATTTATTACTTCGACACTCCTGCACTTCCAAGAAGTCATCAATCTTTTGGTCGTGTTAATCACAATTATCTACAAAATACTAACATTATGGTTTATCACAATTATATATTACTTACCACCATTGTAATTTATCATTATTCATATATAAATTATCATATATAATTTTCAACACACAATTAAATATTCACTGAAAATTTAACAACTACCAAAGCATTTTAAATAAATAAAAATAGCAATGGTGGGTAATCCCTTACCTTGAACTCAAGTTGTACAACCTCGTTAGAAGTTGAATCTTACTTTAAATGCTTCTTTTATAACTTCTGAATAATATATTCAGTGTTCTCTCCACCAATTAAAAACTCAACCTTCAAAACAATATATGGATAACATTTCTATATTGATAAATTAATATTCACATATTATAATTTTTTAAAATCTAATTTTTTATCATTTTCACCACAACACCACAAATTATTTATTATGTTTATACCTATTATTCTATTTATAACATCTAAATTTCCTAGCTTCATTTTCTATGCTTTCCAATCATTTTAGGTTTAACATCTTTCCACTTTGTATACACAATTTCCTATTATTTCCAACTTTAAACTATCTTTCATTACCAAATCTTACTTTCATATAATAAATTTAAATCATTTCAGTCATTTAATATTTTGATCTATTTTCAAATTCAACCAACTTACATGTTAACTATTCAATTAATATGAAACAATACTTATAAATTTCAAGCTTCCTTAGTACATGCTCTAATATCATATCATAACAAAATAATAATATATACGCACACATAATTTCCTAACATTTACATTTATCCCTTCCATTATATCCTCTATATTACCAACATGTATTAAACAATAAAACTTCTTACTATATTAATTTTAATACTTTCTCATTTACTTAGCTACATATTACATTACAAAAATATTTAACTTAAAGTTCACATCCTTGCCAAACCCATGTTCATACATATAATATTTGTCTATCAACACACAAGAATCTTTTCTTAAAACATAATTATTCAAGTCAATATATTAATAAATATATGATCTCATACAATTCAACCAAGTTTCAAAAATCAAGCTTATAGTAATCTTAACAACATCTTGAAATTTTAGTAAAACTTTTACAACTTGATTCTACTCTATTTCTTACCATACTACTAGAACATTTGGGAATGTGATGCAAACCATGTTCTAAAAAAATTTATTATTTTTTATATATTTTGGATTGTTTTGATGTGATAATCTTAAAAATATTTTAAAAAAAATAAAAAATTATCATTTTGATGTATTTCGACACGAAAAATATTTTAAAAAGCAACCGCAACCACACTCCTAAACAGGTGGTATATACCATAACCATCCAAATTACAATTATTCATATAACTTTAACACTTTTACCTCATTTTTATATTATAAAACTTATTTTTTTAATTATTAATATGGGTGTTCACGTCAGTTTACGCATACCTTAACTAATCTCACTAACCTTGAAGTTAACAACTACGTAAGCCTTTAGTGGCCTTAAGATTTATACGACTCGAATTGGTGATATCTAGGAATCAAACCTATGACCTGACCAGTTGAGCTGCATTGTGAAACCTTGAAAAAAAGAAAAAAAGAAGATGATTAAAAATAAATGGTATAATGTTAAAAATAAAATAAAATAAAAACAAAAATAATAATATTTCTCATATTGAATAGTTTGACTCTTTTGAGCATAATGCTCAATCCAATCGTTAGATCAAATTGAAATTTTAGGAGAAATCTTATAACATATAATTCTACATTTGATTAAAATTTTAGAGCATTACAAGTTCAGGAAAATATTTTAAAAATTATTAAAGTTCAAATAGTAAATAACATAAAATTCACTGATAGCAATTTTGTAAATATCTAATGAGCTGGCAAAGTTCAACAATTTAGTTTCCCTCCTTTTGATGCCAGAAATAGAGGTAACACAGGGATGAAACAAAGGGAGAAAAAAGGAGGGAAAAATGCATGAAACAAAAAAAATTACCTTGAGTGACAAATTAAAAATTATGTAGAATCAAGGATTTAAAAAGTGTAAATCATCAAATCACTTTTTTAAGCAAGGATTTAAAAAGAAAACTAAGTGAGGGAGAAGGGAGAGAAAAGGGGTTGCAAGTCATGGAAAAGAAAAAAAAATTGAAGGGGAGGAAAAAGTCACCAGGTTAACTTTCAAAGTTCATTTTAGTATTGGGTAATAAGTTCTAAGTTGTTTAAACAAGTTTGGGTGGAAAGAAATAGATGAATGTATTGTTCTTATATTTCTTGAATTATGGTTCTTAGAAGAGAATTTAGAGGGAAAAAAATGTGAAATTGATACATTGTGATAGGATGGGTTGATAATGATGCAAAATATTGAAGGATGGAAGATTAAAAAAACAAATTAGGTGTTATGAAAAAAACAACAACAACCATACTGGTTATATTTGAAATAAAAAAAGAGGAGCATGGAATGTAATAAAACTTGTATAATTTTATGAATTACATTGGTGAAGCCATTTGATTTATTAATTTCAGGACAAGATATTACTGCAGAGGCCTTGATTCAGGATTTTGAAAATGTATTTTTATTTTGCATTCATTACTGGGAGGTACTTTGATAGTGGTGGTAATCTTATCAAATCATTTCATATCATTGCAGCTTGCAACAAAATTCCTTAATAATGAATAAACATGTGTTTGTGCAAACAAAATAATTATGCAAGAGGGTATCTAACTACATAATTATAGCCTTGATTTTACTCCTTAATTCTAATTTTATATGTAATGTTGAAATATGTAATATGATAATGAAATTATATATGTGTTACAATTCTAGATATTAACATTTTAACAAGCATACCTTCCTTATATCTATAGAAGGAGCATTAATGGTTGGAACCTTATTAGTAGAGTAAGCTCGAACACCTAGAGTTGTAAGTAAGTGTTTTGCTCTTTAACTATATAAAGTTATTGTAGTTGTTTTTTTTTTTCTTATATGTGATTAGGTTGTCTTTGTTATGTATATTTGATAATTATTAGAACTGAACTGTGTCATGGTTGTAAGAGAATTATAAGAGCACATGGTTAAGAATGAAAAGAATTATTCGATGAATGAAATTAATTAATATAAAACATAATATGTATGACTTAGTTAGCTAAATGATCAGAAACTAAGGAAATATTAATATTGATTTTGACTTAGTTTTTCAAAGTGGTGGAAAGCTAAGGTAAACAGTATTTGACTTAGCCATTTGTAGAGGCATGACTAAGGTGATATGGATAAATGACTTAGTCATCTGCAAGGATGGAAACTAAAATATGGTTATAAAATTTAGTCATTTATATGCAAAATAGTTAAGTGGTAATGAATTTGATTAGGAATTGAGGAAGAACTAGATAAATTGTGTGATTACTTGGATTCCTATTAAGATAAGGACCACGGAGGCCTAAAAAAAGAAAAGAAAAAGATAAGCTTTACAAGCAAATTATGAAGTTTGGTAATAAAGAAGTTACCTTAAGTAATTAAAGTTGAAGAATATGTTTATAGAAAATGTATTAGAAATTATGGTATTAAAAGGGGAAAAAAGTGTAAACTATATATATGCGTAAATAAATTAAATTAGTATTACTAAATAAATTATGTTGTATTGTTACAGGTCCTTTTCAACCCATAGGACAACCTTAATTCTTCTTCTTCTTCTTCTTTTTTTTTTTTTTATGGATAGTTATTTACTAGGTATATTTTAGGTACGTAGATTATGTAATATTCTAGTTTACTTGGAATTAAACTTATCTTCTGAACTTATAATTAGTGTTGAGTTATATACCACTTGTTAGATAATTAAATCTTTATTGTGTAGGTATTAAGAATTTTTAACATGCATGTAGATAACTTTCTAATATGCTTGTTTTAATGATATCATGTGTGAAGAAAAAAGATGTATAACACTACTAGTAGAATGAAAAATGGTGAAGATATAAGTTGAAATAGATAATGTGATGAGAAATTATATTTCTGTTGAAATAGATAATGTGATGAGAAATTATATTTCTGTTAAAGAAGTTTAAAATGGTTTGATCATAAATATACAGAATAAATTGTGTTTTAAGTTGATTTCGACACTTAAAAAGGTCACTTTGCAAAGAAGACTTTGTCGAATTTTTGATAGCCAATTAATAATAATAATAATAATAATAAGCTTAAATTTTTTATCAGGATAGTTAGGGATTGGGGATTTTTTTTTATATATATATATATTTGTGTGTGTGTTGCGCACACACATACAAAAAGAAATTTCTATTTTTTTCAATGAATTTGATATAAATAAAATTAAGGGTGTTACATACACCACTTAGAATTAATAATTTATACATACATATAGATGTGCTAAACTAATCATTTAACCTTCTATTTCATTCTCATACAATATACATCAAATTAACATAGATATACAATTCCATTCAATTCTTCCATTTTTCTTATTTTTTTTTATTATGGCCGACTTTAGGGTTAGGAAATTTCCATGGTTTTTCTTTCGATCATCATCATAGTTCTACTCTATCTAACATATATCCCATGCCAAATTAGTCAATTTATGTCGAAACATCCATTCCCTTGGTTCTTTTTTTCTCCAAAACTCTAAAATTAGAAATTTAAGGATTTCTTCTCCAATTGTAAAATACAAGTTAAAAGTATAAATAAGTGGAGGGTCAGTCCTTTACTTGGATGTTTTAACTCAATTTAATGAGTTATTACCACTTTTCCACCAATTTCCCTTTTCTTCTCTAACAAATGAAGTTTCTTTCTTTTTCACTGTTGTGAATTTTATCTAAGTTAAGGATATAATATTTAATTCAACAAAAAATAGAAGTGAACCTTGGTACCATAAGGTACCTATACCTTAACTAGTCATTATTTATGAGCTATTATTGTTTAAATAACAAGTTTATTAATAACTTCTCTTAGGATTTGGGCTGAGTTTAATCAATTTAATAATAACTCGTTTAATTAATCACTAACATGGCTTGATAGACTGCTATGGTCATATATTATAATCAGAAGTAAATAGTCATAGATGTGCCAATTCACTAAGCAATTAAAAGTGATAAACATGATTTGGATCTTAGAATGGATATTTTTAACCTTAATGTCTACTTTATTGGTCTACTCATTATAATAAATTAACTATTACTTATGTAGAAAAATTACTAATAGATTGGACATAATAGACCATTAGAAATAAAAAACAAGTAACAGTGTAACTTAGCTCATGTATGTTATTTTAGAGTGATAATATTTTCTCTATAGCATAACTAGTTCCTTATATTAAAACTCTAAAGAGCAATTAAGATTTTTAATGACCATAATATTAAGTGGTGACTTATTTTTATAAGTTTTAAACTCACTCCTTCCCTTTTTATAACACCAAAAAAAGCCTTTCTTTTTAGAAAAGAGGGAAGGTCACTGTAATGTTAGGTGTGTTATTTTTATTGACCTTTTCATATAATTATTAAAAAAGGGTTAAGCTAAACTATTTTTTTGTTTTTTAATATATATTTCATCATTCAACATTGAGTTTTTGTTAAAAAAAAAATTTTAAATTATTTTTTTTTCAATATCATTTTTTAACATTTGATTTATTTTAAATTGATATTCATGTTATGTTTTAGTTTGGTTTTTGTAGGATCATTATAGTTTTCGACAAACATCCTAATATTTGGTTGATATTAAATCTTATGGGTGTCTATTTTTATTATTAATATATTTTTTATGCTCAATTTTTTTTTATTTTTTTATGTTGCTATCATTATTTCATTACCAGATTTATAAGTTTAGTAGGTCAACCTGAATCAATATAATATATTATTATTTTTTAAAAATTATTATCTTGAATTTTTTTTAAATATTGAATTATGTTATTATTTATTATCTAATTTATTTTTAGATTCACATGTCTTATTTTTTTAATTTTTATATTAAATTATTTTTACCCCAACCCATCCTACTGCATTGGAAGAAACCTAATAAACATCTATTCAATTTCGGCTATGCAAACATGATAAATAATAAATAAATGATAATAAAATCTTTCAGAGGATTGTGCGCTAATGATAAAATTTAATAATTTAATAAGTTATGTTGTGCTCGATTGATTTTTTTTTTAATTTAATGTTATTATGAATACATTATTTAATTATTAAAAGTTGTATTTTTCTTAATAAGACATATCAATAATTTTCTCGATAGATTCTATATTCATACAAAAGAGAAGTCATGGTATTTGGTTTTTTTCTTTTATGCAATGAATGTTTTTTAGGTTTTATTTTTTAAAAAGATTTTTATTTTTTTATTATTTTCTGGCTGAGTTTTTCTTAAAAATTAATTTCTTTTTATGAGTTGAGGGAAATTTTTAAATAAAAAATGATACATAAAAGAAAATAAAAATATTTAAGGATGAAGAAGTTTAAAAGAATTTTTAGTTTAATTTATTTTTATTAGATATTTGAATTATTAATTAGAAATTTCTTTTTGGTTTCTTAAAAAGAAAGTTATTTTTTAAAAAAAATATTATTCCTCAACGTTGGATTTTCTGAATTTCTTTTCTGAATTTCATCTTTTATTTTAAATTAATAATTATATTTTCTTTACTATATAATTAAATAAAAAAAAAAGTCATTGAGTCACAAGTTTACGCCGAAATCCTGAAAAAAATTCTAAAAGTGGAAGGAATATATTTGTTTTATATATATTTTAAAAAAATTGATTCAATGTCGCGCTGAAAGTAACCCTTTTACAGCTCCTATAAATAAAAAACTATAAAAACCATCGGAATGATAGAAGTGAGTTAGGGTTTTATCTGACTTCTGGCGAAGTCTTCATTGAACTTGATTGTCTTAAAACAAGAACGAAAATAAAAGAATGGAGAACAAGATGGAGTCAAAGGGAGGTGAAGCTGCTAGAATCCTCAGCGAAATTGAAACATTAAAGGCTACGAGGAGCGACTTAGACAATCGAATTTCTGCTCTCGAAGCTCAGCTCCGTCACTTGAATTTTGAGAAAAACAACGTTTCCTGGCCTTCAATGTCCACCGGCTTCGGTCACGGATTATCACCTGATATGATATACCGTTACAGTCGCCAGCTGCTACTCCCCTCTTTCGGAGTTCAAGGTTCTCTTTATGTATAATATGTTGTTGGTTATTTTTTCTTGAAAAAAAAAACTTCAGTTCAAACTATATTCCTTGTCAGAATTAATGTTTTTTTTTTTCTCTTTGAGATTCAGGTCAGTCAAATCTGTTGAAGTCTTCGATTTTAGTAGTTGGAGCCGGAGGGTTGGGTTCGCCTGCGCTGTTATATCTTGCAGCTTGTGGTGTTGGTATTGAGTCAGTCTTTCTCTTCTTTGAATTAAATTTTCATTTATCACCAGCAGTGACTAGTTGCAAAATACTTATGCTTGGTTTACGCTTTCGCTGATGTAACATTATACTCTAGTAGTTTATCTAGAAAAAAACTAGCCAAAAAGTGGTATGGTAGAAGGTTGGGAGCATGCGGGAGGGAAAGGGGTTGTTACTCATTCATGGAGATGAATATGGTAAATTTTGCTTTCTTTGTCTAATGATTTTCTTGCCCAAATTATTGAAGTTGGTTTCTCCATTTGTAGCATCTTCTATGGGAAGTCATGAAGATGGTTAAAAATTCCTCTTTTATCATCTGGGGTGGGCATCAAATGGGTCTTTTAGCAGATTGATATATATGTCAGTGTGTTTATATCATGATTTCAATATATATTTCTTAAGTAGTTGATTGGCCCAAGTTAAGTCCTAACACATTTTGGTCCTGTTTGGCATTGCAGTCCAATGGGCTTTTGAATTTTTTTAGATCGTTTTGATATGCTAATATCAAAAATGGATTTAAAATAAAAATAAAAATAAACATTATTTTAATGCATTTCTAAGTGAAAAACACTTTGAAAAGCAACCTCTACCACATTTTCAAACAGGCCAAAATATGCTATTGCAGTGCTTCTTATTTCTTTTTGCTTCCTATTTGTTAATGCTCTGTGTTTTTCTTTGTAGGTCAGTTAGGTGTTGTTGACCATGATGTTGTTGAGCTGAATAATATGCACAGGCAGGTACAAAGCTGGAAATGTTTGCATTGAAAATCATTTTATTGTTTCATAAGTAGTTACGAGAAAAATCTAAGCTGTGTTATTTTTCAGATGAGGGGAGGGTGTTTGCAGGCGCTAAAGTGCCAATGTCCATGACTCCATTCTTATATGATCAGTATTATTTCGGTTTATAAATGTTATTTTGCAAAGACAACATAAAGACTTTGTAGTTAGGATAGTAAAGGAATGAAAATAGAGTTCTCTGCATTTTCTCATGCAGTTATTGTGCATGGGTGTCAAACAAAGTCGCCATATTGGAGCTCTAATCATTCCATCATTCCATAAGTCATTGAATATATTTTTCTCATATTCGTGTTTTCATTGGTTATTTTTCCAGAAATTTTATTCAACTTACTTCTATAGTTATTTGTTGTGCTTAGGTTATACACACAGAAGCGTATATTGGTCAGCCAAAAGTGAAATCTGCTGCTGCTGCCTGTCGCTCGTATGTGTGCATTTTGGATTATCTGTCTGCTTCTATTAATTGATCTCAAGTTACATAGCTAATGTTTGATCTCAAGCTGCAAGTCTAGTAACATTTTTTTAATAAAACAACTTTGTACTTGTATTGCGAGTGATGAATTCATTCTCATCAAATGAGCCTTAGAAGTTCCAGTTCCTATTTTTAATGCAATTATTTTACATCTATTCAATATTTGTCTTTTTGAAGGATCAATTCTACAATTCAAATTGTGGAACACCAAGAAGCTTTACGCACATCCAATGCTTTGGAAATTCTGAGCCAGTATCCTTGAAATGATAAATCCAAATTACAGCTTCTCTCCATAATTAACATTTTAAAAAAAAAAGCGGCCAGAATTGTAGTTTCCATAACTGCCGACTTTGTTAGATATGACATAATAGTAGATGCAACAGACAATGCTCCAAGTCGATATATGATCAGTGATTGTTGTGTGGTTTTGGGGAAGGTAAATTCTAAATTGGTATCCTGAAGTGTTTCTAATTTCTTTTCTTTTTTCTTTTTAATTCCTCGAAGTGTGTGCTTGTTGAAATCACTGCACGAAAGACTATATTCTGAATTTAAAACATTGAGTACTAAAATATTTTCTATTGTGGAATAATTTGGACTTGATTCAAGTGATATGTAGGTTATTTTGTTACACTAAACACTGTAACTTTGTAATAACAATAAAACATTGATGTAATTAGATATTACTTCCTGGAGGCAGGGTTGTTCTGGTTTATGCTAACAATGAGTTGTGATGGTGCGTATTCCACTGAAACATATGTTGTCAGATTTTCTGCATATAGATATGCTCTGGTGTGTATGTGTGCATTACAGATTGAAACATTGATCTATTGTCATCTAATTTTTCATTTTGAGCGCCAATCACATTCCATTTATCTACATGCAGCCGCTTGTTTCAGGTGCTGCATTGGGATTGGAAGGGCAGGTATATTATGCTGCTGTCATATTCTTTCTAAAGCATACAAGAAAACCTATAATGGTTCACTTACAATTGTAATGTACAGTGTTATAAATATTCTGTGAAGACTTCAATTATAATTCTGTGTAAATTTGTTGTTTAGCTCACAGTCTATAATCACAACAGAGGTCCATGCTATAGATGCCTTTTTCCTACTCCTCCACCTACAACTGCATGTCAAAGATGTGCTGATAGTGGAGTTCTTGGAGTGGGTATGTCAATAAGTCCTTCTACTGAGGTTGAGCTAGTTTTAAATTCTTGTCTAATGCCATATGTATATATGTCATCACTAGCTTAGTTCACTAGGGAATTTTAGGTCGATGCGTTATGTGTTGGAGTATGATAAGAGCCATTGCCAGTCTGGAAGATTTTTTTCCTGATCCTATAGAAATTCATTTTCATTCCAATATGCCTATTATTATGATAGAATTTTGTGCATGTTAGAAAACCTCTGCTCTTGTTTAGTTGTCATTCAGCTAAAGAGAGCATAGATGCATTTGTTTGATGCTTATATTATTCTGCTCATTCTGATGCTATACTTGTACACTTTGATAATAGATGAGTGTGCATGTGACTCCTGGTGATTTGTTTATATTGCAGTGCCTGGCATCATAGGCTGTCTCCAAGCATTAGAGGCCATTAAAATTGCAAGTGCTGTTGGTGAACCACTATCAGAACGGATGCTTCTTTTTGATGCATTGTCAGCTCGAATTCGTATTGTATAATCCATCCTTCTTGTCTTTAAAAGCCATTTTAAGTGGTTTGTTCTAACGATGTTCTATTGAAGTAATTAATTTACTCTATTGTTGACTGTTAATTAGGTCAAGATCAGAGGTAGATCATTACAATGTGAAGTATGTGGAGAAAATTCAGCTTTCACCCAGCAACAATTTAAAGATTTTGATTATGAGAAGTTCACTCAGTCTCCATTGTCAGTGGTATTATTGCTTTTCCTTGCCTTTATTTATTTATTTTTGTTTCCAACTTTAAATTGTTTAGATGCAATAACTTCCTCACTTATTTCCTATTTCCAACCTTCAATGTTCGTTTAGAGGTCCTGTAACCCAAAAGAGAAAAAAACTAGGGTTGTATAGTATGACTTTTTGTTCTCAGATGTTTCTTGTTTATAGTTTGTGGAAATTATTTATTTTTCTAACAAAGATAAATGAAGGAAAAGTTATTATACAGACAAAATTTAATTTAATTTAAGAAATATAAATATACATTATTAGTTAAAATATAAAAAATTAATAATATTACATATTTAATTATAGTAATGAAATGGTGGCATGGCGGTGCTGGTAAATGACATGGTAATGATTGATGTATTGCTAATAATAGTCATTCCAAATTAATGGTAATTATTATATTATTTGTAGATAATATTAATTGTAATGGCTGATAATGATATGACAGAAGTGACCATAATAAAATGACAATAACAGATTTTCATTATATGTTTGCGAAGGTTATAGAGGTAATGATTATTGTGGTTGGGCTGGAATATTGTTGGTTGGTAATATTAAAGGAGGTGGTAAAGTGACAGTGAAAGTGATGGTTGTGGTGGCTATAGTAGTGATAGTGATGTATTGGTGTTGGTGTTGGTGGTGATGTGGTAGTATGGTGGTGGTCATGTTGTTTTCAAACCAAAATAGATAACACTATCACTTTTTGTTGTTTTTAAACCCTGCTTTAATTTTTAAAATTGTTCACAAGAATAAAAAGAAAGAGGAAAAGGAAACTACAGGTATACCAAACAGCACCCAAGAATTGTTTTTATTTTTATTTTCTTGCTTACCTTTTGTTTTGTTCTTATCTCAGTAAATCAAGTCATCTAATTGTAACAGATCTGTTCTATTGGGTCTTTATCTACATGGCTAAAACATGAAGTTACCCTATTGGAAATTGGCCTCCTAAACTGAAAATTCTCATAGTTTGCCCTCCTCAACTAATCAGGTTTCTGTTGATTACCCTCCCTTAAACTAATTGCAAAAGCTGAAGGCTGATTTGCTGACATGTAGCCACATCAGCCAAAGCTTGCTGGTAGTTGTTCATGGACGCCAAATTCTCAGATCTTGATTCTAAGAAAATATCAGTTGAGGAGCAAAAGAAAGACCTTATTGTAGATCATTTTCAAAAGTTAAAGGGATGCTGATTTTAGTTATTTAATATTGGTGATTTCTTAACAAGCAGAGTATTAATTCGCAGCATGTTCTAATGTATTCGATTGCATGGTGGTTTGGTTTGCGTCCCACTTTTTTTTTTTTTTCTTTCCTGGAAATTATTGTTCTCTAGATGTAACACGGCTTCCTAACTGAATGCAGGCTCCCTTGATGCTGAACCTCCTTCCAGAAGATCATAGGATGCACAGCAGAGAGTTGAAAGAGAGAATTGTTAAAGGGGAGGCTCATGTGCTGGTAGACGTACGGCCTGCACACCAATTCAAGATTGTTTCTCTTCCCAATGCCATGAATATCCCACTATCAAGTCTAGAGTCTAGGTTAGCTGAGATCTCATCAGCTTTAAAGGAAGAAGAAAGGCGGAAGCATAGCGGCTTTGAATCTAGTGCAAGTCTGTATGTGATATGCAGACGAGGTAATGATTCACAGATGGCTGTTCAATTGTTGCACAAAGTGGGCTTCACTTCAGCCAGAGATATAATTGGAGGCTTGGAGGCCTGGGCACGTGATGTCGATCCGAATATCCCTACCTATTAGAAAACATTTTATTTTTTTGCCATTATTTTTGTATGATTATGTTCATATTTTTACATAAATGGTTTGCCAAGAGAAGTTCTACCTAGCTATCAACTTCTCCCCTGCTGTTCGAATTAAAATAAGCAGGGAACTGTCATTGCAAGCAGTGGACTTCAGTGAAAGGTAACTTCTTGGCAAATTCCACAATGTATTGCACTCGAGTTTCTTATAATCTTTTAGTTTGAACTTTGTCCCAGCAACTTCATCATCATTCTCTCCATGCCATGTCAAGTTGTGGTAACAGAGTAAATGCGGTCCTAGAATTCACTTCTAGTGTTGATTATAAGCTATGATTGGATGCTGTAGGGGTCGTGGAAGAGGCAGTCTTGGTCCTCAAAAAGAGTTGCTTGACGAGGATTTGTCGCTAGTTGTTAACATGCTGGAAGGCGGTCTTGACGATGAACCTAATTATGAAGAAACCCTTCTCAAGAAGCTGGTCCCGTGCATGAGCTGGAATGGAGGAGCGATTAGTATAATGCCCTAAATCTGAATGGGTTTGGAAGTAGACTCGTGGGTACTGATTTTCATGAAAAGATGCGTGAGGAAGATTATTTGGATTGGGAAGTTAGCTTGGAGAATTATTTTGTGGAAACCAATGGCTGAAAATAAGGTGATGTTTGTGAGGCTAAAATTTAAAGGCATTGTAGTTCAATCGTGGAAGGGACATGAAGAGCAATGCGTACCAAATAAAAATAAACAAAAAAACCAAACTAAAAAAAAATACCAATTAAAAAAACAAATTTAAATTTTATTTTTAAACCTCAAAAACCATTAAAATTGAACAGAAAACTAGTTTCAACTCAACCTGGTTTGTTTGAACTTTAAATTTCTAAATCAGGCTAACAAACTAGGTATATATTTTTTTTTTTATGTGTTTGAGATGTTTGTGTTTAAGAGATAGTTAATCTAAAATTGTGATTTGATAGAATTTCTTACCATTCATTTGGTGTAGGAATATTTAATCTTTTTTTTTTAATTCAATTTAATTGTATATTAAAAAACCTTTGCCCTTTAATTTCAGGATATATAATAAATAATATCCTAAAGTATAAGCATATAAGGCATCCTATATAAATACATACAATAATATAGTTAAAATATTGGATTTTGTTGCCTCTGTGTATGATAGTTTGAAGGGATTCTTGGGTTGATTCTTTCTGTTTTTCTTCATAGTTATTCGCTCATCTTCTTTCTTCATGGTAGATTCTTGATGTTTTCACCTATTTTGATTTAAATGGTAACAGTTTTTTGGGAATGAAACTTTGTTTCATGATTTTTTGATTTTTTTTTAAGTTTTTGGATATTTTGTTGTTTGATATCAAAAATTTTTAAATAAAAATTTTATTTTTATACAAATTTTTTTTTTTAAATAATCATTAACCAGAGTCACAAACACTACCTTGATAAAGAAATGACAGTGTTTGGCTTGTTGATATTGGATTTTAGCAGCTTATTGATATTGTATTCTTATTAGAATATTGAACCGGATTATTTTATAGCATGCATAATTGATTTTGTTTTAGTTTAAACAATAATATTTGTCTTAACTAATGGTTTTTAGATAGGAGCTGACTCCTAAGTCAATTATTTTTCCTTGTAATGAAATAAGCCTCAGGTATTAGAATAGTATAAATAGAGCAACATCGTAATTGTATTTTTTTTGGCCTGCTGGATACAATAGTTTTAATGCAAACTTTCTTTAGCCTTTTGCAATCTATGCTTATGTTCTCGTATCGCGTAATTTACTAGTTTTTTACAGCTTTATTTTTTTATCACAAGCTTTTGATTTATTTTATTAATTTCTTTCTTATGCAATTTAACATTTTCTTTTAGTTCTACAAGTAATTCACTCGATGCAAACTCTCCATAATTTAGTTACAAATCTTGCTCAATCTAGATTTTAAACAACACTCTAAAAAACCTATTAAAAATGGTTCAATATTGTTTTTAAATAAGATTTTGAGTTCGAGTTTTATGCATAAAACATGTCATCACTGAAATTCTTTTATCGTTTAATCGGTTAATCTGACTCAATAGGATTAATTCATGTCTAGTAAATTTTCAAATATCAGATTTAGAAAAAAAAAAAAAAAACAAACCCTCAGACAACTAAATAATAATGTCAAAGTGTACCACACTTGTCTTAAATAATTCCACCATTCCTCTTTCATCTGGCCCATCCATTTTAGGTGGAGTCTTGACTTCATCTCTTTCCTATCAAGCTTAGTCCACCCATCGAGCATGACACATTTGTTAGCACTGCTTTGCCTCATGCGCCTATACTCATTTCCCATTGCCAATGCTTGCTCTGGTCCTCTTGTGAGAAACAACCTTTCATTGGTGTATTTTCCTACAACAAGATTTCATGCAGTCTTAGCCCGAGATGGAGCAGGAATCTCACGAACAATTTCATCGCTTGAAGTCAGAGGTAGCTGACAGTCCCAGGAAGGCTGATAAATCCCTACCGTCTCCCAGAACTACGAAGACCCACAAAGCCGCTGCCCCATTAATTTTATGGTGCCTCATTTGTGGTCACAAGCCCCCAGCGAAGTGCTCTGTGAATGAATGGTGGTAGCATGTGCTCTCTCTATCCTGTTTGTCGCAAGCTCAAATCTTCTTGTACTAGTACCATTAGTAGATTTAAATGGATATAAATCTTCTACTCATATACAAAGAGAAAGTATAGGATCTTATCTACTATATCATATTAGACATATCCAAAAGAGATAGTTTAAGAATCGAGTGAATATCTTATCATTTATGTATCCTAAAATATAACGATTTGAATCAAGGGATTTTGTACACACTACAAGCCCTTGATTCAAATCACTTTATATGATGTAACAGTAAAATGTATCTTCTAAAAAAAAATACATAAAAAAACTCTTTCTATATATTTCTTCTTCTTGTTCTTACTTTGTTACAAGATTAACCTCATATTTACCCTCAGATTAAAAAAAAATATCTCATTTTAATAGAGTATCTAAAAAAATTTTGTTTCAGTCGAGTCTTTTAAGCACTCAATATTTCTCAATTGATCTTTCGGTCTAGACTCTTCACAAATTTTTAATGAAATATATTCAACTTAAAAAAAGAAGAAGTTTTGAGCGTGATTGAGAGTGTGGTTATTGTTGCTTTTTAAAATGATTTTCACTCAGAAAAGCATGTCAATAATATTTTTTTTATTTTTTAAAAATTATTTTTGAGATCAGCATATCAAAATGATTTGAAAACATCAAAAATATATTAGTTTAAAGCAAAAAAAATTCATTTTTTATGGGAAAAAAGGGGCAAATTTTGATAGAAATCATTATCTATTTGAAAGTCTTGAATTGAAATCTAATTTTAGAAATAGTTTACCAATAAGTGTCATTTTCAGAAACCATATCCAAACGGTGTTTAAGTTTGGTCGAGTTTACGGAGAGGATCCATAACAATAAAGATGAAAAACTAAGGTGAAATTGATGGAATTACATCGATAACATTTAGGGATAAAGCTAGTGATAGTAGTTCAACGTGTCCTTGTGGTTTCTTAAAAAAAAAACAAGAGCAACATTGTGTTCATGAGGTTGAGTCTAGCTATAAGCCAACAAATTAAGCCAGTTACAATGATTTATTTGGCTGAGACTGGATCCATGTTAATATATGTGTTTTTTTGGCATTATCTCGGTATTCACAACTTCAAACACATGTAAATCTCCACCTTTGTTTTCCTTCTCTTCAACATGCCCTACTGACACATACCTTTACAAACAACATTTTCTCATATCTCAAAGTTATAAGCCTCCCTCCAATACTCAGCAAACTTCAACATTTGAGGTAAACCGGAGGCCACAGCACCTGCACAGTAAATTCAGGAACATCCTAATAACATGTTATATTGTGGCTGAATATTCAGGATTTTCAGCATCACTATGAAATGTTGTAATCTAAACAACCGTGGATATAAAAATCTAAAAACTCATTGTTAAATCAATACTTTTTAAAAAAGTTAGATCCAGGCTTGTAATTGAACTTGATACAATAAATTACTATACTGAAATACAAAAATTATAGAAATTAAACCATACATAACATGATGCGAACACCTCCTAAGATGCACTAAAACTTTGAATAGTTTGCAACTTTATTCAATAAGAACCCATCTCAAAAAACCAAAGCTATATGCAATAATCACCCTTATTTTATGATTAGAAGAGATGTGAACGAGTAATATAAAATTATAACAAAGTTGATAAATCTTTTGAAATATTTGCAAGTTCAATCAAGAATTTAGTATAAGAATCGCTCAACCATACAAAATATAATAAGAATAGCAATTTTTTAATTAAAAATAGTCTAAACTCTAAAAGTTTCTACAAAAGAATATTTATACTAGAAAAAGTTTAAGTCGAATAGAATATCCCTTATAGATATGGATAAACTTAATAAATAATAATAATAATAATCTAAAGAACCTAAATTTAAATAAATGCTCTAATATCTCTAAAAAGCCTAATAATAACTAAAAGATAAATAAAATAATAGACTAAAGCTATTTTTGTAATTACTTAATAAAATCAAAGCACAACTTCAAATATACGATTCTTTCTCATCTTAATGAATTGAAGGAATGTCATATGTCACTTGAAAGATAAGGATGATTACTTTCCAATGCAAGTTTAATAGCATTGAAATTATTTTTTTAGCTCAAGTTATGACTAAAATAGTAGTGAAAGGTCAAAATTAGCAAATTTAAATCTACTTATTTCAATCTTTTTGTAATGTTTGAATGTCCATCAATAGGCCATTCTTGGACATGAATTAAATTGTTCAAGTCTTGCTGTTTATTATTTAATATCTTCTTAAAATCTAGTGTTGAAGAAGTCTATTGAAAGCCTATTTGAACATTATAGCTAAAAGTTTTATCATTAGACCAATTGAAACATCTGACGAATATCTCAATGTTGTTTAGATCATATAATTCCTTTTCTCATTAAAAGGATCCATTCTTAAGTCATCACTTGCATCAAATAAAACAATATTAGAAACATTGAATATAACATTGACACCATGCTCACATGATATGTGAGATCCCACATCAAAAGCAAGCGTCCAAAGCCAAGGCCTTATAAGTGGTGTTGGTCGCTAACATGTTATACTCATTTTGAGGTCATACATAGCCGTTAAGAACAAAACCATGAGGGGGATTTTGGTGGAAGCCTTAGATAAGGGTGAACTAAGAGGCCCAGATAATATACAACATGTTGGGCCAGGTCATTACATTTGGTATCAAAGCCAAGGACGACTAGTCTTAAGGTGGGGGGATTGTGAGATCCCAGATTGAAAGTGAGCATCCAGAATCAGAGCCTTCTAAGTGATGATGATTGCTAACATGTTATATGTGTTTTGGGGTCATGCTTGGCTACCAAAAACAAAATCATGAGGGGGACCTTGGCGGATGCCTTAGATACAGGTGAACATAGAGGCCTAAAGCGGATAATATACAGCATGTTAGGCTAGGCCGTTACATAATAGATCCATTTTGTATACATTGTCATTAATCCTCTTTATAATTTGAAAAGGACCATCTTTTTTAGGTATAAATTTTGATCTTTTTTGTTCAAGAAACCTTTCCTTCCTCATATTCATCTAATGTTGGGTTTCCTAAAACACAGATATGTGGTAAAAACTATAAATTAAAAATATTTTCAAAATCCTAAGGATCTCTTTAGACATATCTAGAGTTATTTAGGGTTTATACGAACATTACCTAAAGATCAAATGTTCTTTTCAATTTTGAATATTTGTTAAAAGGTAGGTTATCACAAATTACAAGTTGTCCAAGTATCTAACCTTTAACAATAATCTACACAAACCACCAATAAAAAAAATCTCTTAAACCCTTTAAAAAGATAAAAATTGTTATACCTTAGAGTATTAATTTTTTTTATTTTGCGTTTTAAGTATTTATGTATTGTACTTTTCTCACCTTAAAAAATAAGAGGTATAATTTCTATTTATAGAAAACTTAAAAACCTTATAAATAACAAAATATCAATTTTTTCCTTAAATAATATTGTTTGTTCTTATCTCCCTTTCTAATATCACCCAAGAGGCTAATTTTTGAAATTTATTCAATCAAGTTCATACTTGATTGTTTCTAAGTCTAGAATTGTAATTTCATGTATTAATTACATTTTAGTCTTTAATTTATAAAACTTATTTACAATCAAGTCACACTTGATTAATAATTCCATTTTAATTTCTAACTAATGGTTCTTATGTGTTGACCTATTAGATTCCATAATAAGTTGGTCCAAATATAAATCATAATCTTAAATAAAATAGGATTAAATAAATTAGTTTATTATCAATTCAATAATTGATTGATTTATATTTGAATATTAAGTACAATGCCTAGCAGTTTGTTATAATCCCCCAAATATTAGAAAAGTTATAAATAACTAAATGTTATAAGTGTTTTTATTATAGCCTAATTCATAGCATGATATATCTTAGGCTATAGTAATATTATCTTTGTGCTTTTTTTTTTCAAAAATTAAACCTTTTGGGTGGGGGTGTTGATGTCTTTTTTATTTTTTTAAATAGTAAAAATACTATTTTCCCTTAAAGTCAACAAAATATTGAACTGTTTGCCAAGGGCTTTCTTGACTTTGTATTAGCTTCTTGATAGTAAAAATGCAGATTTGGCCTTATAGTCAAAAAATTATTGTGTTGCTGGATAATATGTTTTGGGGTTTTTGAATTTTAATGTACAATGCCATTACAGCTTTAACCTTGAAAAGGAAAAAAAAATAAGCTTAACATTTGGGGGTATTTTCATATCTTCATATGATTATTTTGTGTAATTATCAGGGTCATTGGGTATTTTTGTATTTTTATTTTTTAAAAAAAAAATTTAATGTTTAACGTTGTTGGTGTACGCTCAGCACACCCTAACGTGTGAGTGACATCTACACCATTTAGGCAACACATCTGATGCCACTTGATGGATGTAACTAGCCTTTTGTTGTCTTTTCAGATGCGTCATAGTATCCCTTTTCATTTGGAGTGGCAAGTGGCAATTGACGATAGTCAGATTATCACCGATGGTCATTTGACTTTTTTCTCTTTCTCCTGATAGGTAATATACACCATTATACTCTTTATTTTTTACTTTTTAATTTTATTTCTCAATCTATTAATTTCTTATTTCATTTTTTTTCATTTATAGAAGTTTTTATTCTTTTCAATTTAGTCCTTCAATTGCAATTTCTCATATGTTTGGTTTTTCATTTCGATTCTTATTTTTTAAAATTTCTAATTTTTTTCTTGGTACTTTTGTTGAAGTTATTTTCTTTCAATTTTATCATTTAATCAATTTTTTTATTATTTTATTTTTTAAAATTTTTATCCCTCTAATTAATTTTTTTTCTCACCCTTATCTTTGATACTTTTGTGTAATTTTTTTTATTTTATCTTTTGACATTTAATTTGTTAGGAATTCGGCTTTATACTATCTTATTGTTCTGCATTAGTTTTTTTTTTTAACATTGGTTTTGTGATCACCTTCAAGTTTTTTCTATTAATTTATCCTATATCATGATTTAGATTATGATTTTTGTATTTTTTTAATATATATATATATATATTAGTTGTTATGTTTCTATTTCATTTTTTAAAGTATTATTCTAATTCATCTATAATATATATTTTTTATACAAATGAAGCTTATTTTTTAAAATAAAAAATAATTATATTTAAATTATATTGTTGATGTGTTTGGCCTTACATAATATTTTTTCATGGCATTTCAGTCAATTCTATTTGTGTTTATCTTTTAAGTTATAAGTTTTTCATATTAATCTCTTATTAATTTAAATAAATAAGTTCATTAAACATATCTCCTTTTATGTTATAAAATATCTTAATTTTACTTTCATAAACCTTTTAATTTACACTTTAAAATTCTTTATATATATAAAAACATATTTAAGTAACTTTCATACCTTCTATTTTTTTTTATTAAAAAAAGGTATATAATCCGCTGTGAATCGCGGATTAAACGGCTAGTTCTCGACTATAACCATTCAATGACTGTTTATGTCAGGTTGCTAACAGCAGAGGGAGTAGGGTTGCATGGAATGTGATGCAGCTCATGTTTACCGTATGGTACCAGAGACCAAGGAAGAAGGAAAGCCCCTTAATTCTATCAAATCTAACGAACAAGGGCCCTTCTTTATGTTGAAATAATATTTAATTATTAATACTGAGAGAAAAAAGGTTTGGGTCACATCAGTTACACAGATCCTTTAATCAGGGATTTGTAAAAGCAAAAGACCATCCATTAGGAGCAGAGGAAAGGAAACAACCCTCTCCAAATCACGTAGTTAGTAATTTCACCTCTGAGAACACGAGAATTCATTTGTTTAGCCATGCAAGGAAAACATGAACGCCCCTTCAAGTATCTGTGGACGGCGAAGATCAAAACTGAATTGAGCTCTTATATATACTACCTTCGTGTGTTTTGGGTGCGTGTCCAGTGCTGCTTGCGCGTCTAAATCATGCGGTTCGGCAAAGCTGTAATTGCTATCTTGCTCGTATCCATAATATGTAAGTCAACAAAAGGAAATCCAATACTCGAAGAAGAGAACAACTTCATAACTGGCTCATCAACATCCCCTTGGCTAAAGAAAGTAATGAACCATGGCCCACGACCACGACCCCCCGGGTGTCGGAGTACGCCGTGGATATGCAGAGAGGGACTGCATCCATCTTCAGCTCGAATGCGGTGTTGTAGAAACCAATGTGTTGATGTCTCTTCGGATGTTAGTAACTGTGGTTTCTGCGGAATTAGATGTTCGTTTGCTCGGCAATGTTGCCACGGGTTCTGTGTTGATACAAATCGTAGCCCGTTTAATTGTGGCCAGTGCGGGAACAGATGCCCCTGGAAAGTCCGGTGTGTTTGTGGGATGTGTGGATATGCTTAGCCATTTCCTCCACTACCTTTTACCTGATCCACCTATGACTCATCATCCCTTCGAAGTTCAGCCACCTTTAATAAGTGAAGATCTTAATTAATTGATCATTGTTGCTCAAAATGCTTTCTTAAGACCTCAAGTTGTTTTTTTTTTTCTTTTCCGGTTGAATCTATACATGTTCTTTGTTAATCCGCTTGCCAGGATCATCCCTTATAGGGCTTGAGTGTTCCTTCATGCATGTTGTGATTTCATTTTAAATTTCTTACGAGGGGTCTGTTTTATATAGAACACACACATATATATATAGAGAGAGAGAGAGAGAGTATGATAGTAGTTTATTAACCATATTGCTCTTTCTTATGCGGTTTGTAAATTTCTCCCAACTAAAAAAACATAGAAAATTAAAAAATATTTTAACCAAAATAAATTATATAATATACTTAAAGGAAACTGTCTTTTACTATAGAAATGAAAATTTTGTGATTTTTTATTACTGTTGTGTACTTTTCAAATTTTAACTTTATTATCTCTCAATTTCTTACAAATTTAATTTTGATCAAAAACTTTATTTTTTTTAAATTTCATTTGAAAGATAAGCAAAAAAGTTTTTGGGTTCTGACGAAAGAACAAAAAAAATCTTAATTGATATTAATTATGACTACAACAAACATCTTTAGTATCAGTAGGTTACATTCAATGAAAGAAATCTTATTAGGTGTTCTTTCATTCTCTCATTACCTAAGATGAAATATCTGAGCATGAGAAGTTTTTTTTTGTTTGATTTTGAATTTTTTTTAACCTTTCCTTTTGTTATTTGAAGTTATAGATGAGTTTATTAAGGTGTACGAAGTGTTTTGGTCAAAATTTGGGTCAATAATTGGTTGAAAATGAGTTTTTAAATAAAAAATCACCCCTTGATTTTTTGAAAATTTAAGGAGAGGCAAGTGACACGATGTGTTTTTATCCTTAAAAAAAAACATTTTAAGATACATTACCAGTCGTATACCCCTTAAAAATTAAAAAAGAGAGTAAAAAGCTAACCCATGTGAGCAGATCTAGGTTGAAAATTTATTTTGCTGACACAATTAAAAGATTGATGTCTTCTTCCAAGTGTAGGAGTGTCGAAGTAATAAATAACCAGGTAAGAGTGGGATCGAACCACAGCGAGGTTATCTATATAATAATAATAATAATAATAATAATAAGAAGAAGTTAGAGATGACTTTGAAATGTAAAATTAATATGAGGATTAAACGATGATAAAATAAATATCAAGGTTAGAGAATCCACTAATGGTATTTCAAACAAGTAAAGTATAAACTCCTTTTATTACTCAACTGGAAACCACATATAAAGAAGGTTCCAATCGGATTATAAATTGTTAACATGATTATATTAGTTATCTTATTCGAATATGCTAATACTTGTAAATGTTGTCAATTATTCATGATTATAACTTATGTTAATAACAAATTAAGTTCCTTTCACAGCACAAGTATCGGTTATATCATACAGTTGGCTATGAAAGATCAAACATTTATAAAAAAACCTAAAAACCTTATAAATGATAAAATATCAATTTTTTCTTAAATACTATCATTTGTTCTTATCTCCTCTTCTAATGTCACCCAAGTGGCTAGTTTTAAAAATTTATTCAATCAAGACCTTACTTGATTATTTCTAGGTCTAGAATTATAATCTCATATATTAATTACATTCTAATCTTTAATTTCCAAAACTTATTTACAATCAAGTCAAACTTGATTAATCATTTTATTTTAATTTCTGATTAATGATTCTTATATGTCTGACTCATTAGATTCTCTAATAAGTTGGCTCAAATATAAATCATAATTTTAAATAAAATAAGATTAAATAAATTAAACAAATTAGTTTATTATGAATTCAATAATTGATTGATTTATATTTAAAGATCAAGTATAATGTCTAACAGCCTGCTATGATCCTCTAAATATTAAAAAAGTTATAAATAACTAAATGGCATAATTGTTTTCTTGTAGCCTAATCTATAGTATAATGTGTCTTGGGCTACAATAATATTATATTTGTGCCCTTTTGTGCAAAAACATCAAGCCTAATGGGTAGGGATGTTGATGTCTTTTTCATTATTTTTTTACAAAATAAAAATACTATTTGCCCTCGAAGGCAACAAAATATTGAAATGTTGACCAAAGACTTTCTTGACTTTATATAAGTTTCTTGATAGTAAAATACATATTTGCTCCCAGGGTTAAAAAATTATTGTGTTATTGGATAATGTGTTTTGGGGTTGAATTTTAATATATAATGCAATTACATCTTTAACCTTAAATAAAACAAAACATAAGCTTAGCATTTATGGGTATTTTGCTATCTTTATCTGTTTGTGTAATTTTCAAGGTCATGGGAGTATTTTTGTATTTTTATTTTTCTTGAATTTTTTATTGCTTAAAGTTGATGGAGCATGCTCAACATATCCTAACATGTGTATGGTGTCTGCACCATTCAGGCAGCATATGTGACACCACTCGATGGACGTAACTAGCCCTCTATCGTCTTCTTAGATGCGTCATTTTGTCCTCTTTTATTTGAAGTGGTATGTAATAATTGACAATAATTGGATTGTTGCAGGTGGTCGTTTGATTTGTTTCTTCTTTTCTCTCCCCTAATAGGTAATGTACACTATTGCTCTTTTTGTTTCTTACTTTTTAATTTTAGTCCTCAATCTATTAATTTTTTATTTTGTTTCTTTTTCATTTATAGAAGTTTTTATTTTTTTTCAATTTAGTACTTCAATTGCAATTTCTCATATGTTTGGTTTTTTATTTCAGTTCTTATTTTTTAAAATTTCTAGTTTTTTTCTTAGCACTTTTATTAAAAGTTTTTAAGCTTCAATCAAATTTTCTATTGTTTTATTTCTTTGATTGACCCTTATTTTTTTGATTTTTTTTCTTTTTATTAAAGCCATTTTGTATTTCAATTAAACTCTCAAATTAAAAATTTTTGTCCCACTAATTTAATGTTTTTTCTCACTCTTATATTTTTTTATAATTTTATGTAATTAATGTTTTTTCCTGGTTTTATCTTTTAACATTTAATTTGTTGGGAATTCAGCTTTGTATATTTTTATCGTTTTGCATTAGTCTTTTTTTGAACAATGGTTTTCTGATTATCTTCAAGTTCTTTTTATAAGTTTATCTTGATTTCATAATATAAGTTATGATTTTTGCATGTCTTTTTTTAATATTCATTTTGTTTTTGCAAGGTATTATTCTAATTCATCTATAATGTTTTTTTATACAAATAAAGTTTATTTTTTAAAATTAAAAATATTTTTAAAAAAATTATATTGTTAATGTGTTCGGCCTTGCATAATATTTTTTATAATATGAGTTTATTCAGTCAATTCTATTTGCATTTATTTTTTAAATCAAGGGTTTTTTAGGGTGTATATTTATTTTTTATATATTTAAATAAATAAATTCAATAAATTTTATGCTTAATATTTAAATGGCTTTTCAATTTGTAAAATTTTTTTATATATAAAAACTTATTAAAGTAACTTTTATACCTAATACTTTTTTTTTAATAAAAAAAGCTTATAATCCGCTGTGAGTCGCGGATTAAACGGCTAGTTCTCGACTTTTAAAATCATCCAATGACTGTTTATGTAGGTTGCTAATAGCAGAGGGAGTAGGGTTGCATGGACTGTGATGAAGCACATGTTTACCATATGTAACCAGATACCAAGGAAAAGGAAAAGCCCCTTAATTCTATTAAATCTAACGAACGATGGTCCTTCTTTATGTTGAAATAATATTTAATTAATACTGAGAAAAAAAGGCTGGGGTTGCATCAGTTACACAGATCCTTTAATCAGGGATTTGTAAAAGCAAAAAGGCCAGCCTTTAGGAGCAGAGCAAAGGAAACAACCTCTCCACATCACGTTGCTGGTAATTTCACCTCTCATAACACGAGAATTCATCTGTTTGGCCATGCAAGGAAAACATGAACGCCCCTTCAAGTATCTGTGGACGGCGAAGATCAAAACTGAATTGAGCTCTTATATGTACTACCTTCGTTGTTTTGGGTGTGTGTCCAGTGCAGCTTGCGCGTATAAATCATGCGGTTTGGCAAAGCTGTAATTGCTATCTTGCTCGTATCCATAATATGTGAGTGAACAAAAGGAAATCCAATACTCGAAGAAGAGAACAACTTCACAGCTGGCTCATCAACATCCTCATGGCTAAAGAAAGTAATGAACCATGACCCAAGACCACGGCCCCCCGGGTGCTGGAATACGTCGTGGATATGCAGACAGGGATTGCATCCATCTTCAGCTCGAGTGCAGTGTTGCAGAAATCAATGTGTTGATATCTCTTCGGATGTTAGTAACTGCGGTTTCTGTGGAATTAGATGCCTGTTTGCTCGGCAATGTTACCACGGGTTCTGTGTTGATAAAATCGCAGCCCGTTTAATTATGGCCGGCGGTGGAACGGATGCCCCCGGAAGGCCCAATGTGTTTATGGGATGTGCGGATACACTCATCCTCCACGACCATTTCCCTGTTCCATCTATAACTCATCATCCCGAGGAAATTCAGCCATCTTCAATAAGTAAAGATCTTGATTAATTGATCTTTGTTGTTCAAAATATTTTCTTTAATTAAGACCTTGAGTTCTTTTCTTTTCTTTTCCAATTGAATCTATATATGTTCTTGGTAATCCGCTTGCCCGAATCATCCCTTAAGTCTTGTGTGTTCGTTCATGTATGTTGTGATTTCATTTTAAATTTCTTATGAGGTTATGAGGGGTCTGTTTTATCTTGACTATATATATATATATGGAGAGAGAGAGAGAGAGAGAGAGCTCTCTTATGCGGTTTGTAACTTGTATTGATGCGTTCTCACAACTCACCAAATCAAAACAAACATAGAAAATTTTTTTAACCAAAATGAATTATGTAATATACTTATAAGAAACCGTCTTTTATTGTAGAAATGGCAATTTTGTGTACTGTTATATACTTCTCAAATTTTAACTTTATTATCTTTTAATTTTTTATAAATTTAATTTTGACCCAAAATTTTATTTTTTTATTTTTTAGTTTGAAAGATGAGAAAAAAAAATTAGATTATGGTGCAATGAAATTTTCGATTGATACTAATTCTAACCACGACATACACTAATTTTAGTATAAATAGGTTAAATTAAATTAAATGAGAGAAGTCTTACCGAGTATTCTTTGGTTCTCTCATTGCCTAAGGTAATAGAATTGAGCATAAGAAGTTTTTTTTTTTTTTTTTTTTNTTTTTTTTTTTTTTAGGTTTGATTTTAAATTTTTTTAACTTTTTTATTATTATTTAAAGACGTATATGATTTTTAATTTTATCAAGGTATATGGATTTTTTTGGGTCAAAATTAGGGTTAATAATTGGTTAAAAATAAGTTTTTAAATAAAAAGTCACCCCTGATTTTAAAAAAAAAAATAGGAAGAGGCAAGAGACACGTGGTCTATGTTATCCTTTCAAAAAAAAAAAACATTTTAGGGTAACAAGACAGATTTTCTACGCCTTAAAAACTAAAACAAAGCAAAAGGAAATACAAATGCGTGGGTTTAGGCTGAAAATCTAATTCGCTTGATCTTTTTAATGCTTAGGTGCGCTAGTTCATCCAAGTCAAGCTCTATGTTTATGCTTTTATTTTTTTGGCTCATTATTATCATGTTTTTTTTTACTAATTTTATCATTTAATATAGAATTTTTATTGAATTTTATAAGTGTTTTTTTACACATTTTTATAATTATAATTTTTAATTTCATCATCTAACTATAAGATTTCAATGTTTTTTGTTTTATGATATTAGAAGGCATTCTTTATGTGTATTTCTATTTTATTTTTTTTAATTTTATTTAATCAGTATCTTAAAAATATCTTTTTATTATTATCATTTTATTAAATAAATTAGTATTTAGAATAAAAAAAGTTATTTAACACCACTGAGTACTTGGTCCATGTTGTAAAATTAAATTTCTTAATCTACATCTATTTCTTGATTTTATCTTGAGATAGTCTTTAATTATTGTAAATATTTTTTTTAATTTATTCGTAGAGATAATTTTTAAATTATTTAATTAAATATATACATCAATTTTTTAATTTACTGTAAGAATTATTTAAGTCAAGAAACAAATTGAAAATACCTAAATATTTTTTTTTGTTTGAAAATATAATTTGCAGCAAAGAGGGGTTCAAATATCTGGTACCATCTAAAGCTAATCTGCAATACTTAAATTTGATTTCATTCTAGAGAGTCTAATACTTGCAAATAGGTAACCTTAACTTTATTATGCAAACAGCAAAATCATTAGTTGTGCTAACACATTTAGGTTTGGAAATACACAAATAACTCATACATACTATTTTCTACTCTTAGGTTTGAAACTACACTACCAGCTCAAACGTCTGGTACAAAGATGAAAATTGAGTCCACACTTGATAAAACACTGCCTGTTAAGAATCAAATTATATTTGGAATTTAATTTAATTTTACATGTAATTTGAATTCAATTAATAACTTATTGTAATTTTTATATTTAAAATAAAATATTAAATCACATAATTATATTCAATTATACTATTTAAAGTACATGTGGAATTGCATTGAATTAGTAATTTTAATTGTTTTGCCCTTAATTCAAAAATCATTTTTTTTATTGTTAGTGTGAAAATAGAATCTGTAAATTGTCTTATGATAAATCATGATGCACGGTATGATAAAGACAACATGTTGATGTTGAAAATATTAGGAATAAATGATTATTATTAACAACAACGTAATATTATTTTTTTTAGTAAAAAAGATATTCTCATACCAATTTTCATATAATTTTCAAATAATAAAATTATTTTATGTACTTTTATATAAACTAATCATTATAATGATGATGATCATCATCATCATCGTATATATATATATTTCAACATGCATTTGAAGATCTATGATGATAGACTAACACTATATACTTTCCCTAAAGATTATTTTTGCTTTATTAATAATAATAAAAAAAATCATAATTTTTTCATTAAACCCCAGTCAGGAAAATCTAACAAAAATGCCTATCACCAAACCTCACATTACAAAAACACCAATTAAGAAACTATCTTTCATTTGCATGGCTTCACTTATTTTCTCTCTCTGTTTTTGATCCCCTCCACCACCATTTCAGAGACAAAACTATCATATATATATATATATATATTGGAGGCAATTTCCTTGAACCGAAAAACCAAATCTTTTGTTGAATAAAAGAAAGACACAGTAAAGAGAAGTTGTACGGTTTTTTAGAAAAAAGAAAAGGGAGTGCTTTTGGAAAAATATTTTATAGTTACCGAAGCAAATCAGATGATCTCTTCTTTGATTTAATTTTAACTATTTTTAAAGATTTAAATCTCATTTGAAATTTAAATCAATATCATGCAAAGGGTTTTAAACAAATGAATTGATTTAAATCTTAAATAAATTTAAATATAAAGTAGCAAGTACAAATAAAATTACATAGTTAAATTTGTAAAAAATAAAAATAAATAATAATAATATAAAATAAATGAAAGATGGAAAGTAAATTTTGAGAAAATAACTTATTTTTCACGATACGATGCTATTGTCCTTGTTATGAGGTGTTTTTATTGTTAGGTTTTTCAAAACACATATATATAATGAAAACCCTTAAATTTAAATATTTTCTTTTAGAATCTCAAGGATCATATTATATAAATTTATAGTTGTTTAAGGTTTAGACAAAGATTACTTAAAGATCAAATATTCTTTTTTGCTTTAAACACTTGCTTTACTATTGGATTATGGCAAACTATAAGTCATTCAAGTTTTTTCCCTCAACTGATAATCTATATTAACCATAAAAAAAATAAATTCATAAATCCTTTAAGAGAGAGAAATTATTAGGATTTTGAGAGCTAACTCTTTTCTTTTATGTTTTTTATATGTTTTGTACTATACTATTTAATATTCAAAAAATAAAAGGTATAACACTTTTTTTATAAAGAAACTTAAAAACTTTATAAATGGAAAAATATTAATTTTTCCATTGAATAATATTACATATTTTTTCAGGAAAAATTTTTCATACTTGATTTTTCTAGATTTAGAATTATAGTTCTTTCTATTAATTACATTCTAATTCTTACTTTTTAAAATTTATTTATAATTAAGTCACACTTCATTAATCATCCGAGTATAATTTCTGAACAATGTTTTTATATGTATGACTCATTAGGTTCTCTAATAAGTATGCTCAAATATAAATTACAATCCTAAATAAAATAAATTAATTTATTATCACTTTAATAATTAGTTGATTTATATTTGGTACAATGTCTAAGAACTCATTATGATATCTTAAATATTAGAAAAGTTATATGTAGTTTAACTTAATATTTTAGTGACAAGTTTTTCAGTATAATTATTATTTCTTCATTAACAATATTTTGATATAGCTATTATAGTATGAGCTATGTCTACTCTATAAAATCATATTTATTTTCAACACCATAATCATTAATTCTTTTAATAATTTGAAGCATTTTTCAAATCTTATTCCACTTGTATATGGATTTATAATCAATACTATTTAAGAACATATGAAAAAAATTTCTCTAATTTATTTAGGGTGATGAATTATCTATTGATTACTTAAATATCTTTTAATAGTTAATGATATGCTCAATATATATTCAATTGGTACCCTTGAATAGGACAAAATATAGTATAATCAAAGCATAACATTTTTTTTATAAAATAATTTAGTGATTTCAGGTCTAAAGATCACTCACACAACTATCATACAAGTCTTTTCCTAGACACAAATATTGATCTCCATATGAAATTCTCATGCGAGTTAGTTCATATATATATATATATATATATATTAGTCTAATAGTTTCTAATTAATATCATATCTTAATATAACATTAATAAAAAATATTTAGGAATAATGCTTTGATGCAATATAAATTTTATAATTATAACAACTTTATAATTTTATTTACAAAATATTTTTGTATCAAGAACTTTATTTTTACCCTAGATTCATTAAGTAAATATTTAATGAATATTAAAGATAAATAAGCTTTTATTTATCCTTAAATATATTTATATAAATAAAATTAATATCATATGTAATCAATCGATTAGCTAGATAACATATACATTAGCACATGTAGCCATCAATATCAAAAGAAATTCCAGCAAATTCTTACTTAAATCACATATGTTTATAAGATAGAAAAAATGATGGTCCAATTCACTGTATGCAAAACCAACAAATGCAATCTTCCTCTTGCCAGCATGCATCGTGAAAGAATACAAGAAAGCTATAAAACAAATCAATAGATTTCAAGTTATGACTAAATTCAAGTGAAACATAAATGACTAAGCTAACTTATAATAAATCTCATGCACTCATTTTAACTCAAGCATCTCAATAAACAAAATATGTTAGATTCATGGTTTATGATAATGACCCTTGAATATCTCTTAACTAATTAATTTTATATATTGGACAACTATAATCAGCATGCAACATAATTAACTCAATGTATAAACCACAGCTGTTCAACTTAATTGAAAGAGTAAATATTGTTTTTATTGTATATTGTTTTTATTGTGTCCATGTTCTGAGTTAAATAATTTTTGTTAAAAAATAATTCCTAATAAAGTTTTAACCTTAAGAGTGAGTGGATCCCAATACTAATTTCATCTCAAATACATCCATTAACTATTATTTAAAATAAAGTTTTAACAATCACCTGCATGAATAGAAATTGTCTAATAAGTATATAAGGATTCAAATATTCATAGAGAGCATGATTTGGTGGATAGATACATTAGGATAGATATCTTTTGACTTTAAACCTTTTATAATGAAATATTATTAGATTTACTTGACTAAATAGTACACATGATATTTTAAATTATTCATCTTTTTTATATAAACTAAGATAATAGTACTCATACTCTGCCTAAAGATTTCTTTTTATTCTCATATTTATGTTTATTTTTTCACTAAACAATTTCTGGTTTCATGTGCTTTAAAGAAATTAACTCTTTTTTGTAAATTCTTAAAACAAATTGCATATTTATCACTTATGTATGTGATATTTTATTAAGAATATTATGTTATACTTCATTTGATATATTAAAATATAAAAATCAATAAGAGCATACATTGTTTTTTATCACGCTACAACTAGCATCTTTTTCATCATAAAAATGAATAGAAAAATATTTTTGAGTGTTATTAAGATTGTTATATGGCTTTGTTTGTTCTTTGAACCTAGATCCAAGGATCTCTAATAAATTAGGTAGGGTTACCATGATTATAATCTTTTATCTTTAAAGGATTTAAGCTTATTTCTCTTAATGAGTTATATACAAACTGTTTGAACAAACTTTTTATTAGTAAATCCATAATATTCTTTGACTGTAAATAGTTGATGGAATTCCATTCAAGAATAAGTAGTTAACAATATTATTTCTTCATACACACACATTTACTATTATACTTGTTACTTTGTCTTATTTTTATTGCTTTCTATTGATGGCTAATTATCACGCTGAACATAAATTGCTAGCATTGGTTTTGGCTAGAATAAAATATCCTTTAAAAAATTATAAGTTACTAAATTTTCTCTCTAGATTTCTTTAAACATATTTTCAACAATGTTGTTGTAAAAAACAAGATTTTTTATCCTTAAAACTAAATTGTTGATCACTTGGTGTAAACAATCTTGTTATAGAAAATAAAGAAACGCAAAGTCTCTTTTTGAATGACTAGAACTTGCTTTAAAATGAAGGAAAAAAGGGTAAACAAAGTTGTGAAAAAAATAGTGTAGAAGAAGGCTACAGATCTACTACAAGGTTTATAGAAAATCTCCCATTTAATCTCTTTTTTATTTTGATGTTATTTTTGAAATCAAAACATATGCAGAATTAATTCTATTATTTTTCTTTAATTACCTGTCATAAAAAAAATTATCATGATAGTTTTTTTTCTTTAAAATCTGATGTTTTATGTATAAATAAAGTTGTTCATGTTAAAAACAAAAAAGTATCTACACTCATTATTCATTGACTAGATAGATAAATAAGCTAGCAAAAAATAATTTTTTATAAACTAAAAAATTATTTTATAACAAACTCAGATTTAAGTTTAAAATAAATTGATAAAAAACATTCAAAACTCAAGACAACTAGCCCTAGACCTAAGCCCAAGCCAAGCGAGGCTAGCATACATGTGGCTAGCTTCGACCCCAATTCATTTTGCTTAGATTTATTTATAATTCTTTAACTTTTTGTTATGTAAATTATAAGAAAAACTTGTATTTTTTTGTTAATGTAAGATAGAAAGTTTTGAATTTCACAAAACATATTATCTAAGGGTTTTTATAAATAAATTTTTTATTTAATTAATTTTTTAATAATGTTGATGTTTCATATTAAAAAAAAATTGCATAATAGTAATAAACCTTGAAATGAGTGAAAACTTATATTTAGTATAACTTCAAGTATAATTATTAATCATGTTTTAAAATAAATTTCTAACAAATTGAACAGTATTGTTTAAGAAATGGTAGGGGAGACTTGGTTCTTAGATATGAAAACTAAATTAATTGTGTAGATTATTTAAGAGATGTTTGATTTGTCTATGGTGCTAAATTATTGACATGTTTTTTAATATATAAAAACTAAATTGATTGTGTAGATTATTTAAGAGATGTTTGATTTGTCTATTGTGCTAAATTATTGACATGTTTTTTAATGTATGAACACTAGAACAAGGTCATCATTCTGTAGAACTTGTTTAGAAGTATGGATGTAGTTGTTTTTTAAAGTGCTTTTCACTCAGAAAAACATACCAATAATATTTTTTTTCATTTTTAAAAAGTTATTTTTAAAATCAACACATTAAAATAATTTAAAAACATATTAATTCAAAGCAAAAAAAATCAAAAAACAATTAAAGTACTTTTGAAAAGCTCTCCCAAGTAGGCTCTTAGGGATGTTTGGGATAGATTTGATAAGGTGTGGTTTGCTTTTTTAATGGAATCCTCATAAAAAGTATGAAAAACTTGTTTTTGATAATAGTTTTTTTGGATATTAAATAAGTTATACATTAAAAAAACATTGTTACATACCAATTATATATTGAATTGTTATAAAATATTTTAAAAAGTAAATATAAAAAGTTATCTAATGATACTTTATATTGTTGTAGTTTTTTTAGTTTAGCTTGTATCTCATATATAATTACGTTTCAAATGTTGATTTAATAGAAGTTAAAATAATTTTTATTTATTTATTTTACAAGAAAAATTCAACTTGTAAACACTTTAACTAAACACAATCTTTAAAATTATTTTTTTAGAATTAAAACAAAAATGTTTTTTGAAACCCATTTCTTTTTAAACTATAATAGCAAAAAATACCATAATAACAAAATTACAATAACTAAGTCATAAAGGATGAAGACATCATCATGACGCAAACCCGTCTTCAACTTAAACTAATAAAACATAAGATAAAGAGCAAGTGAGGTTCTAGCCTAGCGGTGGAAGGGGCCTGTCCCTTTCCTCTGCATCAGGGGTTTGAACCTCACCATGCACGCCTGTCACCCCCGTGGTGCCTTACCTGTTCATTGGGCTTGCAGGATATTCAGTGAGCCGTGTGGATTAGTCGTGGTGCGCGTAAGCTGGCCCGGACATCACACGTAAAAAAAAAAAACATAAGATAAAGATGAATAATTGCAGCCACATGTCAATTTTCTCACGTGTTCAAATGAGCAGCAAAACTCTACAGTAATTGATTAAATTTAGGTCAAATGAATATGTCATGCATCATTTGGAGTCAAATTTCCTCCTCTATATTTATAGCAAAATGTCGTTTTTCTCACAGGAAAGTAAATGCAATTATCGCATGGTCATGCTTTCAATTATAGGGCAAATTTACTGAAAATGAAACATAAGTGTGAAAATATTGGGGGCAAACTAGAGACTATCTCATAAAATATATTCGTCCAGTAGTAGAGAACTAGTTTCCTTGCTCGTGGTAAGCTGCAAGTTTGATAAACAATTTTGAACCTAAAAGAAATGTTAAGGCAACGGGGGAATTATTTAACATTATCCAATATCAAGGGTTAATTTAAAAAAAAAAATATTCAACTCATATGTTTTGGCATAACTTAATTAATTATCTTGAAAACTTTAAAATTAATCCAAACAACCAATAAAATATATAATTTAGTTTTAAAAAAATCCACTATAACATCTTTATTTTAATATTAAAATGTTAATATATTAGATTTACAAGAACTCGTGGCTCAACCCGTTAAACTTATAACCTGCATCATGGATTCCATTAAGTTTAATAACTTTATTTTTAAAAAAATATTATTTACTAAATGATATAATAATAAAAATAAATGTTCATAAAATTAAATATCAACTAAATATTAAAATATTTATAAATATTTATTTGAGATTGTGATAATCACTTAAAAAAATAAAATAAATTACGCCAAAAAAGACTCCATTGAAAGAAAAAAAGATTTTAAAGATGGAATTTAAAAAAAAAATCATATTGTTATTAAATCGGACTTAATGAGTCGAACTTCAAATATTTTGATCCATGATTTTAAAATTAACTCAAATAAGAGTGATTTTAGGTGATTCAGATGCTTGGACATATTAAAAGATAATTTAAATAACTAGTATAAGCTTGGTTTAACTTAAAAAAAAATTAAGATGATATTTTTTTAATATTAAGATAAAAACATATTAAATCAACTCATATTTCATAATTTAATTCAAAAAAACATATTCCAGATCATGAACTATAATAGGTTTAAAAGTTTTGTTTTTTAAAATTATTTTTTATTTAATAATCTGATAACAAAAATTAATAGTTGCAAAAATAAATATTAACTAAATATTAAGATATTAGTTAAAATTACAATAACTTTATAGAAAATAAATTATGATAATAAATTAAGAATTAATAAAATATTGACTAATAAATTAGATTAATCTTGTTGAAGACCATCATGCAATTTTATCAAAAATATATTTTTAACACATGCAGAAAATATAATATCAACTTAATCTAAAGAATAGATTGTAAAATTATAAAGAATTTTTTTCTGGCCATTAAAGAATTAATTCAAATCTGTACTGTAATCCATTTAAATATTTGATGATTCTAATTAAATTTTAATTATAATACATGTGATTAAATGAATGAATAGATAAAAGGAAATTAAAACAAGATCATATATTGACAAAGATAGACAGGTATACAACTTGGTTTTTTATCTGCTAAACAAAGGCAAGTGGACATGAGAATCATTGCTGCTGTCAGTTGCCCGTGAAGAACAACTAACACCCAAGAATTGGCAGCAAAACCATAAATTTATCACGCATGCAAGAAGCTTTGGTACTCCAATTTTTTGTGGATCCTGCTAGGAAGATATCTTAGACCAAGGCCTTTGATCATCTGATGAGATGATCTCAGCCATTCATCATTAAGTTTCCCTTTTCAAGAATCAATTTTATAAATTTCACAGTAAAATCCTAGGTCTCTCTCACCTGCATAGAGAGTATGTCGAAGGTGGAAGTTGTATGCGACGCAGTGATGGTTTATTGAGGAACACTGGAAAGACTTTGAGAAAGAGACGCTGACTGGGTGCAGTATATATATATCTTCCATTTACTAGACTCGCGAACACGCGTTTACTGAACAAGAAATACTAACCATTAATGATTGCTGCTGGCCTGCTACTATTACACTCTTCCGTCGCTCGAAAGACGCTTGCTTAGAACATATGGAGGTGACTCGTATCTGAAAAAAGCAACACATTTGACCAAAACAATAAAGCCGTCCATTGCTTAAAGGGCCAGCACAAGCTAAAACAAAACCACACGATTCTCATGCCTCAGTGCAACAATTCTTCAGGTTCGGATTTCCATCTTATTTGGATTCACTGACTAAATGAAGAATGACGAAAAGATGCGCTAAAGTTCCACAAGAGCATATATTCCATAGTATTTTACACAAATCCCATGCATATACCACGTTACATGGTCAATATGCTAAATACACGCAGAAATACTAACATAACAAACCACATCAGGCATAACAACGCAAACCTAGTTTGCTTATTTAGACTACTTCCAAAATCCACACCCACATAATAGATGACAACTAATACGCCAAACTACCATATGCTTATCTGAGAACCAGATAAGGTCACTGGCCCGATCACCAAAGCCCAATTCTCAAAGCAGAACTAGGCAATCCTGATTCCCAATAACCATGGCTTGATGGGAGCTTTCATTACTAGCATTCACTTCTTCAACAAGTTGATGTTCCACATTTACATCCTCCAGCAAGTTCTCAGAATCAGTTCCATTGACACACCTACGGTAGAAAATGGCTTCAAAGATGAGAGCAGTCACTTCTTGGAATCTCTCTTCAGAGAGAGAAACCTCTGCAAGAAGCCTCCAAGCATTCTCTTCTGATGCCTCCTCATAGTCTTTTTTCCTCTTCAACACCATATGACCACTAATTTCCCACACTGCAGGGTTCACCTGGGTATCAAGAAGCTCAGGACTCACTTCCCCTAGAGCTTGTTTCTCAGCATAGCACTGTTCATCCATGAGACAATATTAAAGAACATAAGACAGTGTAATCTACGCAGTTAACATGTCAAGGAGCAAACAAGTCATCTCTATGTTGCTCCCATGTTCATTACCTGTGGAAGGAGAAAGATACGGTTTCCACAATCAGCAATGAGCACATTGTAAGGTATGTTGTTTTCTTGAAGGCAAATGCAGGCATCCGAGACAACATTTGATAAATCTAGCAGGGCATTTCCACCCTCAAAGACTAGGCCTCTCACAGGATAATTCACAAGCTCAGAGATTTTCACGCCACCATCCGATGCAGTTATCTCCTTGGTGGGTGCCTTCTCAATCGGAAATGGCACAGCCAGGTAGTAAGCCTGTCCCATAGAAATTATCAAATTGCCTTTTCATTATCAAAAGATTCACCTACTACTTGTAAGGGATATGAATATTCAAGTCAAAAGGTATAGAGCTATTAGGATAGTAACCTGAAAGTGAAGGTGGTTAATGGTTGCAAAAGCACCCAAGCTATTGTAACCCAGTCGGAAGTATGGATTCCCAGCTTCAGCTGCCATGTAAATTGCAAGCATGAAGCTATCACGATCAATCCTCTGTGGCAAGCAGTCCAGAACCCGTGGGATTAACAGCACATGCCCATATTCAATAGGGCTCACCTGTTAAATTGACACGTCAAAAGCAATTAACCACCATCATACATCTCTACTTAAGTACCACAATCAATAAGGCAGGAAAAGTGATTTATTACAAGAACAAGCGACCTACATTGATGGCGACCATGCTTGGAGAATTCTCAGGATCAATAGGTGCATCTGGGAAGAACTGAACTTCCCCATCTTCACTTGCTCCAAACTGGAAGAGCACCTCTTCTTGGCCAACTTTAGTGAAGTTAAATTTGTTTCTGTCAAAAGGCTGAAGAACCTTATCGACACGAAATTCAGTTGGCCTCTTCTTCAAGTGGCGGCCCTCATTCAGCTGAGCAATAAAACCATGCTGACCCGGTATCACCTAAAACAACATCACCAAATATTTTGGCATAAATCTCATATCCGATTAAGTAAATACGAGAATATTATTATAATTGACTCAGTTTTGAGGACGTTTGGAATTGTGTTGCAAGGTGCTTTTCATTTAAAAATACATCAAAATGAATCATCACATCAAAACCATCATAGAACACCAAAAAATGATCAATTTAATACTTTTTAAAGCCAAAAAAAACTTTTAAAAAACACTTAAAAACAGAAGCAGAAGCTGTGCCAAACCACCCATATCACAACCAAATAATAATAATAAGAAGAAGAAGAAGAGAAAAGACCTTGGTTTCACAGGCAGTAACATCATAGCGAAAGAGCCCTCTCTGCATACGTTCCTCCCACTAAAAATTCAAACAGGTACAAAATGTAAACTGATACTGACAACTCAACTGCGAAAAGAAGAATAAATAAATAAATTTCAATTCGCAAGACTTGTGTTGGTTAAGTAATTATACCTCCCCAAGAAGAAGCGAGTCGAGGAATGCAACTGGAGGCTCGCCCTTGTCATACTCAAACACATCCACACCCTTCTTCTCAGAGACAATACTGTCCACTTTCTTGAAAGCATATAAAGGAAGGCATGCGTCTACCCAAATGTTTAGTAACCATAAATCAAACCAGTTAAAACTCCAGCAACGCCTCAATTAAACATTAAAAAATGAAAAGAAAAGAAAAGCAAGTACCTTGAAGACAACAATTTTGAAGGCAATTGCGGCCGCAGCCCCCTCCGCGGCGAGAACCCTCATCACCGTCCTCTTTCTGGTAATTGGAAACAACAGTAGGAACCCTCTTGATCTTTAGCATCATCTTGTTCGCTTATTCGAGATCTAATACTTTTACTTATTTGCAGACTGGCCTTTTATTTTAGATTTAATAATAATAATAATAATAACAACAACAACAACAATTAACAACACCAACAACACCAACAACAACAACAACAACAGCACTAAACTACTACTAAACAGAAGAAGAAGAAACCGCCACCAGCTAGAAAGAGGAGATCAGAAGGGCTACCGCCTTCGGAGGGCAAAGCACCACGTCCACCGTGCGGCGAAGGGTTGCTGCTCTCTATTAGACAGCCCTTACGTCGAACAGCCCGGACATGAATTTGGGGCCGAGTTACTCCGTGTATAGCCGTGATGTCTACAACTTGTCTACCCTGGGATTTTAACCCTTATTCTTGTACTCTTTAGATTTTTTTTCCAGATCACAATAAATAAAGAAAAAACAAGAATCACTTGGCTGCAGCCGCCGCCGCCGGTGAAATGGGAATTGAAGTTTATTAGCAGCGAGAGGAGAGGTGCTCGATTTTGATGAGAGCAAGAGATGAAAAAAAAAAGAAAAATAGATGGGATATTATATAGATAAGAGAGAAGTGGGAACTGTGGTTATGGTTTTGCTGTGAATTGGGGTTTGGTTGTGAGAGTTTTTCTTTACTCTTTTTTGGTGAGGATGGTACAAGCTAATGGTTGATGAAAGAACGGTCCGCGCGTGTTTGGCATTTAGGATAGCCTGTAGGTGTGTGGTGGTCGTTGTGTTGCGGCATGCAAGAATATACCAATGAAAATGCTATGTTTATACATTAATATATATAAAATTACGTAAATTGTATAAATAGCAATACAGGAGTTTTTTAGGGAAATTATTTTTTCTTTTTTCTTTTCTGTTATGAAAGTTTTTTTTATTTGAAGGGAATTTTTTTAGTTTATTTTTTATTTTTGGTATTATTATAGTTTTCTGCCTTTTTCTCTTTACATAATTGTAATAGAAATTTTGATAAGTAAAGGCATAAATTAATAAAATTAGATATTTTGATAGTCTTCCTGTATTTATGGTATTTTTTATTTTTTTTAAGAGTTTTGACATATAATAAATTTATTTATTTTTTATTTTCATCAATTTTATTTGTATCATAACACAACAATCCTTGATGGGTATTTTGTTTGATTGTAGAACAATCATAGCTAAAAAAAAAACTAATAAAAAATAACGCATGAATGTTTTAACTTATAGAATAACCTCCTCATACTCTCATATACAAGCATATTTTATTCTACAACCTCTTCGAGTAATGATTTTTCTATAATACAAAACGAAGCAAAATAACCTCCTCATTTGTTGTTATTTGAAATTCTAGTGGTGCAACTCATGAAGAAATAGCCCATTATGTTAGGTAATATTTAGTTAGTATCCTAAAACAGATAGAAAATACAAAGACAATGAAAACAAGATAAAAATAAGAGATAAAGATAGAATTGTAGTTGGTAGTAATGTACAAAATAATGGGACTAACTTTGTATTCTATTTGGCTAAAGGTGAATAAAACATAAAAAAATATGAAAAAAATATTTTACCTTTAATATGTATTATGATAAAACTTACATATTAAAATAAATACATATATTTTTATTTTAGTCTATATTAAGCATTAAGAAACTCGTGATAATATAATAATTCTAATTATAAAATCAGGGCCGGTCTAGGACTCGAGCAACCCAGAGCTTGGTATAATTTGAGTTTAAAAAACTACAAAAAGAATTGATCCAACCTAACCTAATAAAAATATTGATTTAACCTACGATCATAATTATAAAACTCAAACTAAAGATTGACTTTATGCAAGGTTCAAGTCAAAAAGTTATGAGGGTCGATAAAAAAGTAAATATAAAAAAATTAATCAAAATGATATCGTTTTGATCATTTTAAAAATAAAAAAAATCAATAAATTAAGGATTGAGTTTTACGTTATGATGATTGGGTCATAAGTTGACCTAATTTGATAGATTAAAGCCTTAACCTATTTTTTTTCTTCAATCCTAGATATTTTAGGCTCTAGATCTTTCAAGTCTTGAGTCAAACTATTCAATGATCTATATTTTAAAATTATATCCATGATCTAGAGTAAAAACTCGAGTTGACTTTTTTAAAAAAAATAAGTCAAAATAATATCATTTTGATCCTTTCAAGAAAATAATTGGGGTTAATTTGAGTTGATCATTTTTACATGTAACTCGAGAATAATAATAATAATAATAATTTTTATTTTTATTTGTCTTGGTAATACAAATTTAAAATTAATAGTTTTTTATATGAATAGTTTAGAAAAAAAATATTGCCTCTAAATATATGTCTTCTTTGTGCGTTTTATTTTAAAAGTATACGAATACATTGTTCTTATGGCAAATTTACTTTTTATATATCTGTTTTTCTATCTTCAATCAAATATCTTTTTGTTCCCACTATTTTATGTCTCTTCTGTTATATGATGATATCCAAATGTTATTTTAAAAATTCATAAATGGACTGCATATATAAAAATATTGTGTTAGAGATTTATGATGAGATAACTAGTAAAAAAAATATTAGAGACCCATGGTAGGGGTTCACATATAAAATGATATTCTTGATGAATAATGGTTTTTAATTGAATATTGGATTCAAAGATGAGTTTTTTTAACCTATGAAGATTGTGGTAGTATTTTTTTATAAAAATAAATATTTCTCTATTTTTTATTAATATGCTTTTCTAATTTTTTTTATTGGAAAGATTATCTTTCCTAGTTTTTTTATTTAGTATAATTATATTATATATATATATAAATAGTTATAATAATCTTTTAACAAGTGAAGATATAAATTAAAAAAAGAAGAAGAGTTTTTCTATAGTGTTCTGAATTTTTTTAAATTTTCGTAAGTAACAAATCGTACCCTCGTGTCTAGCTCAAAAGCCCCGGATGCCTCCTTCACCCCTTCCCGGAAGCCCAAGGTTTCGTGGTACTCCTGGTCCCCATTGGCCTGGTAGGGGAGGGACCACTCAGTGTGGTAGGTGCAGCACCACGCAATTACTGTCTCCCCCGTCTCTTTCTTAATATTGATTTCCCGAGGAACCTTCTTAACAAAATCCCAATTAGTTTGGAAAGCAAAAGGAAAAGGTCCCAAACACCCTTCCACACGCGCTTTTCCTTCATGTGCGTCTCACGCAAGTACATGCCTCCCGCAAGAAGGTGTTTGTAAAGTGGGAAAATCACGCTAGTGGCCCTACCACAATCTTATTGGTTGAAATAAAAAATTGGAGCTTTTATATTTTATATAGAAACCCCGCACCTGCTATCAGATATAAAATACCCGTAAAAGCTTGGAACGATCGAAGGCTAGACGTAGATTATCTCATAAGTTTTGGCTGCATTATTGTACTTGCATTTCAAACCAACAAAAAGGAACCGTCTTGATGAGAAGAGCGAAATATGTACTGTTCTTGGTGCCTTTACATGCCCATGTGAGCACCAGAATATTTATGGATTTGGTGCTCTCAGCTTTTGAGAGCTTATCAATTATCTTTAGACATCTTTCGAGGCTTCACAATATGGTATGCTTTTTATACTGGTTATTAACAATATACTAAAAGGCGGGGGGAAAGCACTGTAGCTTCCCCATGCCTTTTGATTATACTTATATATAATAATAATAATTATTATTATAGCCTTTTAATTATACTTATATATATATATATTTCTTTTTTCTTGTTTTTTATGCCTTTATGGGTTTTTTTTTCTTCTTTTGTGTTTTTTTTAATAAATTTTTTTGTTTAATTTAGTTTGTTAATGGTAAATTTTTTTATTTAATTATCAGACTTTCATGATACGGATCTCGAGTTTGACAGGTCTTGAAATTTCATTTTTTTCTTTTTAATTAATTTTTCTCATTTAGTTTTATTTGTTAATGTTATTTTTTTTTCTATTTAATTATTATACTTTCATGACATGTATCCCGAGTTTGACAGATTAACCTAGTTAATTATGAGTTAACCGGTTAATTTTTTTTTCTATTTAATTATCAAACTTTAATGACGCAAATCTAAAGTTTAACGGTTTAACCTGATTTGAAGGGTTAACCCAGTTAATTCAGATTTTTTTTTCATTAGTTTTTTTCTTCCCATTGATTTTTTTTCTATGTTTTTTTCTTTTTAATTAGTCTATTTAATTATTACACTTTTATGACACAATCTTGCAGCCAAACCCAAATCCAAGGCTCTTCGGTCCGATGTTGCAACTAGACTCACTTAAACTTGAGTCATGCAAGTTTAATATTATTATAAATATTACTTTTGGATCAAGTGTTGCAGCTAGACTAAAAGCTCTTGGGTATATCTTTGTAGAAAGACATAACACTCTTAGATCTTAATATTTTTTATGCAAAAAAAAGTAACTCGTGGTGTATAGCTTTGTTTTTTTTTCTTTTTTTAAGCCTTTTACTGTGGACTGTATAATGCAGTTCACAGTGAAAAAACTGATATCTTTAGTTTCTTTTTTTTTCTTTTGTCTTTCTTCTTCTTTTGTAATTATTCTTTTAATTTAGTTTCTTAATATTAAATTTTTTATGTTTAATTATTAGACTTTCATAATACGAATCCTAAGTTTGATGAGTTAACATGGTTTGACAAGTTAACCTAGTTGATTTAGATTGTTTTTCCTTTTCTTCATTAGTTTTATTCTTTCGATTTCATCTTTTAATATTGTATGCAGTCCACAGTGAAAAGGCTAACATCTTCTTTTTTTTATGTCTTTTACTGTGAACTATACAGTCTAGTCCATGGTGAAAAGATTGATATATTTTTATTTTCTTTTTAATTAACTTTTTTTTATTTAGTGTTGATATTATTATTTTTTTCTATTTAGTTATCAAATTTTCATGACACGGATCTCAGGTTTGATAGGTAAACTCAGTTAATTCAATTTTTTTTCTTTTTCTTCATTAGTTTTTTTCTTAATGTTGTTTTTTTTTGTTTTTTTAATTAATTTATTTAAATATCATATTTTTATGACATAATCTTGCAACCAGACTCATATCTAAGACTGTTGGGTTTGGTATTGTAGCTAAACCCATTTAAACTGGGTCTTTCAAGTTTAATATTATTATAAATATTATTCTTAGGTCAAGAGTTGTAATCAAATTTAAGACTCTTGAATATAGCTTTACAAAAAAAATCTAATACTTTTAGATCTTAGCTTTTTTTAATATTTTTTATGCAAAAAATTAATTTATGGCATCGCATGGGTCATGTAACTAGTAAAATTATAAGCTTTGTGCAATTTAGTCATTTGAAATTTTTATGTTTGCCTGCTTTCTAAAACTAAAAGGCTTGTAAAGTTGGTGTTTTCATAACTTTTAACCTTTATAAAACTTACCACTTGTCTTTAATTACCTTTCAAGGCTTCATAGTATACTTTTTATACATGAGAAAATCACAAGGTTTGAAGAATTTGGTTGTTTGAACCTTTTATGCTTTAAGAAGTTACATGGCAACTTTAGGCATAGTTTGAGGATAAAATGTATGTTTTGCATATGACATGAAAGAAATAAGGTTTGTGGTCATAGGCGTTTTGAAAATTTTATGCCTTAACTCAACTTTTCAGAATTTTTAGACACTTTTCAAGGCTTTGCTATATGTATTTACAAGCATGTGTAAAAACTAAAAGGTTTGTGAAATTCATATTTTCAAAAATTTTATTTTTAAAAAGTTTATCTTCAAATTTTAGATTTTTTTTTACTTCATAATATATTTTTACATATTAGTATGAAAACCATTAAGTTTATGAAATCAAGTCTTTTGAAACTTTTGTGTTTTAAAAAAGCCTTATCGCTAAATATCATAAAGACAAAGTTTCTTGTTTAGTAACAAAGCAAATACAACTTAAAAGTGCATGTTGGGATTCATCATTGTCTGATGATAAAGCTATTGAAACTTCCTCAAATGACCTTTAAGTAGTCACTATTCCAAACAAAGTGGATATTGATCACATTAACTATATTAACACCATTAATAGGATTATTATCCAAAATGGTATAAAGTCAAATTTATAGCAAACAAAGAGTTCAACTTTGTAACTATAGCTCTAGTCGATTTGGACACTAATCTAAATTGCATCACATGAGGTCTTAGCCTTGGTCCTTCTAAATATTATGACAAGACTGTAGAGGATTCCAATAAATCAGCTAATGATTCACGAAATCCTCTTTAATCTTCCCATCTTCGAGATATTAGAGGAGATATAATTTCCTCTTATATTTATCTTTTTGGTTTTATCTTTATGGATTCAAGTTTACTTCCTCTATATACATCTATTTATAATGGAATAACTCCATCTTAGAAAGGTGTGGTGGGTTTTATAAACATTATTATGGCATCAAAGCCTCTTTTGGATTAATATATTTGATCCACTCATGGCCAACTCTTCCCTCTTTTTCAATACCATGATTCATACAGTTACTATTAAACTTTCTTTTATAAATTATCTTGTATGGCAGAATTAATTTTTTTTCTCTTATTTGATGTCAAAATCTCTTTAGCCAAATTGATGGTTCCATTGCGACACCTCTAACCATTATTGTAACAAATTTTTCATCTTATTCCCAACAAATCCTAAAGGTTTGTTTGGTGGTATGATTGTGGCTGCGATTGCCTTTCAAATAATTTTTTATGTCAAAATGCATGCCAATATTTTTTTTATTTTAAAAAAATTATTTTTGATATCAGCACATCAAAATGATTTGAAAACACTAAAAATATATTAATTTAAAGTAAATAAAAAATAAATAAAATTTAAAATTTTTTAAAAGCATTTTTAAAATACTGAAACAAATATGTAACAAAATGACACTTCAAGATTAATGTCTTCTTAATCTCCTTTTTTCTTGTTTAACTGAATAAGTAATGGCTGAGATTCTTAGCCTTACCAATACTCGTAATGTCGTGCTTTGGAAAATTCATGTGACTATATTTTCAAAACTCGCATCAATGATGATATGAAACATGGTACTTAGAGTGTCACTAAATATTCTCATTCCTTTAAAGCTTTAAATGATCAATTCACTATAATAAGTCGCTCGGTTGACGATACAGACATGGTTCACTAGTATCTTAGAGGAATGCCTGTTTTTTTATTATCCAAATGTCCCTCGTCCCACTAATAACTTTTAGAGACTTGGTTCCCAAAGTTGGAAGGTTTGAGATTTTTTATCAACCACTAGGGTTATCCTCTATTTTTTTCTATTATATTTACAACCATAAAACACCTTTTCCATCTCAGGGTGGTGTGAACTCCAATTCTTGTCATTTTCAAGATAGTTGTAATGGAGATTATAGACATAGATGTGACAATTGAGAAATCTATATTCCTCGATGTCAAATATATAAGACTAGAGGACACACTATTGATCACTATCAAAGTTGTTATGAACATACTAGACTTACTACATAACTAGTTGAAGCTTTCATTGCATTATATTTCTTTTCCAATAGTTTAATGCCTAATTGGTAAACCAAGACAAGAGCTTCTACTTATCTAATACCTACTCTTTATTATATCAAGGTAAAAATATTACAGTAATAATGTAAAAATAAGTATAGTGTAAATTTAATATGGACTTTAATGTTTGATACTAACTTGTTTTGTATTTGGTATCTTGTTTGCTCTTAATACTTTGCTTGTTAAATGGTTAATCTAGATTTATATTATATAACATTTGATACAACAAATACTTATCATGACAAATACATGACACTTTCATAGCTCAATCGTATGGTGTAACTGACACTTGTGCTATGAAAGAAACTTGATTTATTGTTAACATAAGTTATAATCATGAATACCTGATAATATTTATAAATATTAGCATTATTCAAATAAAATGACTAATTTAATCATGTTTACCATTTATAATCCGATTGGAACATCCTTTGTGTGTGGTTTCTAGTTGAGTAATAAAAAGAGTTTATACTATACTTGTTTGAAATACCATTATTTGATCTTCTAACCTCGACATTTATTTTTATTATTTAATCTTCACATTAATCTTACATCTCAAAGTCCTCTTACTACTACTAATACTATTATAATTATTGTTGTTGATGTTATTATTTATAATTTATATAGTTAACCTTCCTGTGGTTCGACTGTAGTTTTGCTAGGTTATTTATTACTTCAACATTCCTACACATGGAATAAGACATTAAATTTTTGGTTCTGTCACATCTTCCATCTAAGATTGTCTTTTTCTCGGCCAAGTCAAATATATTATTGATTTTTAGGCTCATGCTTAATTATAGGACAACAAACCCATCTCTACACCTCTGATTATTTCTTAAAGACTCTCACCTGATGGTACCTTATTTGGAGATTCCATTCTCTATCGCTCCTTAATTGGTGCATTACAATACTTAACCATTATGTATATTGATATTGCCCATCAACTCTATAAGTCAATTTCTTCATGCTTCTACTAACATTTATTTTTAGGCTGTCAAACAAGTTCTTTGCTATTTAAAAAGTAAACTACAATTTGGTTTTAAGTTCACTTTATCCTTTTATATGAGTTCAGTTATATACTTTAATGCCGATTAGGTTAGATACTCAAAGAGATTAGATGCCTTACCTTTGGCTACTCAATCTATCTTGACAACAATCTTGTTTCTTAAAGTGCCAAGAAACAACCCATGATTTCTCACTCTAGTTATGAATCTGAGTATCATACTCTTGCCCTTACTGCTACTAAATTTTTATGGCTTACTTATATTCTACAAGATCTTTGGGTTACTTTAATTTACTGTCCTCTTTTTTTTTATGACAATAAGAATGCCTTTTTCTTAAGCTCAAATCCTGTGTCTCATAAGTATGCCAAAAACATCGACCTTGATTATCATTTTCTTCATGAGCTTGTTATTGCTAGCACTCTTTATCTTTAAAATTTTCCACCCCACTCTTACAACTAATAGACATATTCATTAAGAGTGTTTCACGAGATTTTTATGTCTTTTATCAATCCAAGCTTCAAGTTTATACTAACCCCACTCTTAACTTATATGGGGTTGTAGAGGATTCTAATAAATCAATTATTGATTCACAGGATCCTTTTTAGTCTTCTCATCTTAAAAATATTATATGAGATATAATTTTCTTATATATTTATCTTTCTAGTTTTATTTTCATATATTCAAGTTTACTTTTTCTGTATACATCCATATATAATGGAATAACTCCACCCTAGAAAGGTGTGGTGGTTTTTATAAATATTGTTAAAAACGACCCAATTCTTGACATCTATTAATGAACAGAAGATGTTGATCGACTATAAATTATCAACACAATAATTTGTATAAAAATATTTCCACAAATCAAAGATTGTGCTTGTATATGCCTGTTATGATGGTTAAGCATATTACCCCTGATGTTATCTTTATAGCTTTCTTTTTACATATATTATTTCCTATTTTAAAAATAGATGCAGGATGTATTTTTCTTTTCAATCATAGGACACAACATTACATTTCCCTTTACAACTCAGCCCAAAACCTATGATATCTAGTCTTTATTACACCAAATTGTAATTTGTAATAAATCCTTTCTTTGCTCACTTCAAGAGGAGTTGAAGCATATAAAGATTGAAAATGGACTTAGAAGTCCAACAATTCACACTAGCACCTTATCCTTTTTCTAGAATCTTATCAAACCTAATTGGGATAATAATGTTATTTTGCTATTTTCTTTTCTTGCTTTCTAGTTAAGCTTGTAATTTGAATAATAACACATCTTCAAGATTTTAGAACAACTCTTATATACCTATTATCTACTATTTATTCTTTGTAGCTAATATATTATAAGAAGTCTTTTTTTTGGTAATTTTTCAATAAAATTAATCAATTTTAATTATTTTAGTCATTTTTATTTAATTTTTGTGTGTTAGGTTAGAAATAATCATTAAAATGCAAAAATACAAAAAATTAAAAGGAAAAAAATATAGTTGGGGCTGAAATTAAACCAATAATTGAGTATCATAGATAAAAACTGAGTTTAAGAAATTTTAGGTTAAATTAAAGAAGAAATTGAAAGTTTAATGATGGGTTTGAAATAAATAACGAAGTTATAAAACTAATTGTGGGCTTGTATGATAAAGAAAGTTGAAATTGGGCACCAAATTAGCTTTAAAATAAAAAAAAATCTAAAAATTAAAATCAATACAATGAAAAGATGAAGGAATTTATTTCAATTTGGTTAGGGATATAATTGAAATAAATTAAGTTTAAGGATGTGGAATTGATAGAAAATAGAAGGATTCGAAGAACAAGAGCTAATGAGCAAAAGGTTATGCAAAAAAAAAAGAAGATGATGAGTTTAAAGATGGAAAACCTAATTCTAATTAGAGAAAAAAAAGAAAAAAACCACAACGTTTTACATTAAATGATGCATTTTGATAAATTAAAAAAGAACAAGTTTAAAGAGAAACACATTGTTTTTAGTCTTCCTCAAGCCATCTTTAATGTTGATTTTCACTATTTTAAGATGTGTTTGACATTGCGTTTTGAAAGTGCCTTTGAAAATTAAATTTTATTATTATTTTTTTAGCTTTAAATTAATATTTTATTGATATTTTTAGGTTTTTTGATGTGCTGATGTCAAAAATAATTTTTTTAAATAAAAATATATATGTTATTTTAATGTGTTTTGAAATAAAGAACACTTTAAAAAGCAATCGATATTACACCCTTAAACACATCATAAATAATCACTTAATAAGAGGAAAATCTGATGATCACAATCATGTTTTATTCCTACAAATAAGAAAATATTGAAACAAAATGAGACCAATTCCTAAAACATCTAACAAAGAAAAATGAATAAAATAGAAAGAACAAATCATGATAGAGAGTAGGCCTTAACTATATGGTTGGCCAGCATGCATGTGATGTGTGTATTCTGCTGGAATTTGTTAAAAGATTATATGCTAAAATTGATGGTTTTAATATGTTTGTTATGCTAGAATTTATTGAAAGATTATATGCTTATGTTTTGTTGGAATTTATTGAAAAATTATATGTTGGAATTGATGGTTTCAATTTGAATGTTTTGCTAGAACTTAGTAACAGTTTATGTGTTGGGGTTGTTATAGCATGTGTATGTATGTGTTCATGCCAAAATGTATACTTTGCAGCGAATTTATGATTCACTGTTAAAGTTGAGTTGTGAGTTACAAAAATTGATTTTAATTTACCTATATTAAGACTTTGAAAGATTGAATATGAAAGTAAATTCACAATACTTTAAGATCAAGTAAAGTTTTTTTTTTTAATTTTATGTTCTCTAAAAGAATAAGATAGGCTAATGATACCAAGAAAAGAATGTCTTTGTATATGTGAGAATTAATTTATAAGAAGAAGGTGGTCGAAAATCGTTGAGTTGTGTTGAGATTTTCAAGATGAAATTATTCTCAATAAATGGGATAGGATATTATATTGATACTGGTAAAAGATTAAAAATGCATGTTATAAAAGATATTTATACCTAATTTTATGTCTCAAAAGAGTGTATTTAAAAGTGTGATGACAATTATTTTTTAAAATATTTTTTATTTCAAAACACATCAAAATAATATATTTTTATTTTTTTAAAAATAATTTTTGACTTTAACATATTAAAATAATAAAAAATATTAATTTAAAATTAAAAATAAAATAAAAATTACAGATACTTTTAAAATATAATACCAAAACAATATAACACCAAACGCACCTCGCAATGAGGAGCTAATTAGAGGCAATGAAGAGGGGAAGGATCATGGCACAAATATGAAGAGGGGAAAGGTATGGGAAAACAACAACGACAGCAATGACGTAGGCTACAGGGTAGAGGTTATGGCAGCAACTTCCTTGTAAAAAACTCTCTTTAAAAAAGCAGAGGATCACGACAAAAGGGAATCTCTAACCTATCTACCGAACCCATCCCCAACAACATAGCCATCCTTACACCACATGTCCCTGTTTTTTTTATAGGTTAATATTTAAAATATTTTTTAAAAATAAAAATTATTGTTTAATATATTTTTAAATAAAAATAATTTAAAAATAACTGTTATTACATTTATAGATACCAAATGATCTCGACCTTCCACTTACACCCCAAGACTATATGCCAACAAGAACCAACATTATTAAGATTATAAGAGGGCTTGTCCCCTTCCTCTACATCAGGGGTTCGAATCTCACCATGCACGCCTGTCACCTCCGCGGTGCCTTACCTGTTCACTGGGCTTGCAGGATGTTCAGTGAGCCGTGTGGATTAGTCGTGGTGCGCGTAAGCTGGCCCGGACATCACACTAAAAAAAAAAAAAGATTATAAGAGCCATAGCGGTGGAAGGGGTTTATTTCTTTTCACTGCACCTGGGTTCGAGCTCTAGCGTGCACGCCTGTTATCTCTGTGGTGTCTTACATGTCTACTGGATTTGCAGGGTATTCAGTGAGCCATGGGGATTAGTCGTGATGCGCGCAATCTGACCCGGACACCCCATGTAAATTAAAAAAAAAAATTACAAGAGACCACCGACGTCCACATTCCTGTTGGATCTCAAGGCTGCAACTTCATTAAGTTATCTACTCTCTGCAGGCTGCTGATTCCGTGATTTCATCGTGGACAAAACTATGTCATTTTTTGATATAAAAATGTTATCTTTAACCTGTATTTTCTATAAAAACCGAATTTATTTTATATTATAGTATTGACAGTATTTTAAAGTATTTTTATTTAAAAATATATTAAAATAATATTTTATATTAAAAAATATTTTTAACATTAGCCTACCAAAATGATTTAAAAATAAAAAATAATTTTAATTTTTTTAAATATATTTTACACTACATTCCAAAACCGAAACTTAAGCATTAATAGTTTAGTTAAGATGTCTTTCAATACACGTGGACGACTTTTTAAGAACATGTGTCAGAATATGTGAGTGATGGCGTAAGTTGACCAGAGCTGAGTTTGCATTAATTTAATTTTAGGCCACACATGATTTGTGTTGTGATAAATTCCAATTAATCCGGTCAATTGTGTACTTCTCTTCTCAAACGACGCTGAGCTATTATAATTGTTTAGGAATAATTGATTTAGTTTCTATTTTTAAAAGGTGTCTTTTAATATAGTAATAATTATTTTTTAAAGTATTTTTTACTTATAAAATATATCA